>VYXB01005132.1:69614-84775 GCA_013397135.1 Pachyramphus minor | reverse complement strand
CTCTCTGTAGGTTCTCACCTTACTACTGAGTTTAACCACCTGTTTTGCAGTCCCCAGAGCCATAGCATGTCTTCTGTATATTTGGATGAGATGATCACTAATAACAAAATATTTCATTTACCCCTGGAGTTTGAGATCTGCAGCGACCAATTGGTGAATTCAACTCCATAGGGACGGGAACTTACACATGCCTGTTCTGGCAGCTCTGGAGCTCATGGATGTCTGGGCCAGTCATTCTGCTGCTTCTTGGTACATATTTGGCTGTTCACATTTCTGAAAGTTTTGTTTAGTGTTGCATCCCTCCACAGATGGGACTGCTTAAGTAATTTTGTGAACTGTATTTAAAACAACCTGCCTCAAAATCTGGGAGACTATCAGCTGTTTCTCCAGCTCTCCAGTTGCCTTTCTGAGCTGTATGAAATGCACCCTTGTCGCCTCTCCTCTTACAGCCTCTGCAGAGGTTTGTGAGTGCTGCCTTTTTGCTGACATTTTGCCATGTCTGAGGTTGTCCATATCATGCCAACAGTATTTTGCTACTGATTTTCTTTCTTTTCATTGAAGGGAACTGACTTCAGGAGAAACCACCTCTTTTTTTTTTTCTTTCATAGTAAGCATCGCTCTGCTAGGCAGTCTTCAGGTGCTAACAGCTGTCTCTCTTCTGATCCATTGGAAACCAATCCAAAGTGGCTGACATGAGCCATCCAGCTGTGGTTATTAATAGAATACATGGTGTCAGTATCCTGAGGTATGCAAGACATTGAAACTGGAGATATTTTTCCCTCTTTGTAGATCCCAAGCTGTCCCTGGGCATTCCCAAGTTGCTACAAGCCAAAGCAGTGGCAGGGAAGAGTTTTCCACTGTAGATTCATTCCCTGTCCCTGATAAAGTTATTAATAAAGATGCAGCCTTTAACTCTTCTCTGATCTTCACTGCTACCAGGGGATTGTTTTCCTGAATAGTTATAATTGTACATGAACTTGAAGTATTTTCTATCAGTATGTACCTTGAAAATATTTTCCTGAGAGCACGGCTTCATTGGCCATTCCATCAACAATTGGACCTCAAGTTCAAGAGGCCTTAACTCTCTACAAAGTTTGCTAGACTTCCTGCAGGAATGAAATTTGAACTTGTGATCAAACACTATCAGATATGCCCCATCTGAAACAGTCTCATCTGTTGCAGATTCTTAAGATCCCTTAATTTCCTCTTGATAATGCTGCTCCAAGATGGCTTTGTGCTGAAACAGCTTATCTTGACCACCTGCATTTAGCCAAGTATATACGTGTCTTCAAAAATTTTGGTCTGTCCATACATCTGTACCTGAAGACCTGTAGTTAGGATGCATGGGAAATACTGCAGGAGCAGTGCAGCAACTTCGTGTTGGTTGAAGGTTTCAGGTCTTTCACACATCCAGGCCAGCCTTCATCAGACTTATTCATCCTGCTGTTGAAATGGCAGGCATTTCAGTTCATTTCTGGATGGATATCAGATGTCTTCAGGATTCCCTTTACTGCACCATGAAGTCCCTGCTTCTTTCCAGTTTGTATTGGTGTAGGTCTGCCCCACCTTTCTCATGAGATGGGACAAACTGGAGAACACCTTTATTTTGAAAGTTAGGCCTCCTTATCTCACAGTCCAGGGAAGTTTTGGAGGGAGACCCCAACAATTACCTAAAAGTTCCTGACATTTCAGGCAGTTCTAACACTGCTGTTGACACATAGCTGTTGTCTCATGCAGTGTACACACCTCTGATTTTCCCTATCTGCAGATAGGCCAGTCACACCCCTCATCCTACAGTGAGTACCCAGCCATGCCTCCAAAACAGCAGTAGCTAAAGCTGGAAATGTTCAAGTGTATCCTCCCTCCATCTCCTCCTGAAAGGGCCTTTGCTTTCCAAGTTCCATGTAGAAGCCTGGGTCTGGCCTTTAATAAAGCACCCTTAGTGCCTCCAGCTGGCTTTTCTTCCTTAGATTGTCTTCATTACCTAGTATATGAAACTGAGTCTATCTCTCTATCTATCTGAGGTAAAAATACACCAAGATACATCACCAATCCTATCAACAGAATCTGTAGCACTTCCTTGCAACTTGGTGGTCTCTGCTAGTAGAAGTTTGTGGGAAAGTGAATTCGTCTTCAACCTTGAAATTCTAACGCTGTGCTGTCAGCACTGGCTGGTTGAGTCATGTGCACAACCCCACTGTTTGAAAACTTTCAGAGATTAGGGACAGGTCTTTACAGATACCCTACATGCACTCTAGCTTTTAATAACACTGAGTTGTGCTGTGATATTTCCTGAGGTCTATGGAGTACTGGAACTTGGATTCTGAAATTCTGTGTCTAGAATGTGATTTTTATCAGGAAACATGATACTCATAAGGCAGAGTGTATGGATTGCTAAGATCTGGACAAAGTTGTAGAAGACCTGAGACACATCCAACCTCTCAAAAGGCATAGAAAAGCCCTTTATCTTGCAAAGATCATAAGGTAGGGCTGTTCCTCTCCTGTTTTCACCAAGCATAGTATTCTTTCCCCTGTCAGCTATATATAGGACATGTTAAGTGTGTTGGGCAAGATGGTGCCAAATGCTACTGCAGCATCTGCCATGCAGTTGAGCTTCAAGTTTATTGCACTGAAGTTCATGTGCACAGTTGACTCTTTTTCTCCTTAACAGAACAACAGAGCTTCACTTTCCAATTTCTCTAAATTATTGGGTTTGCTGGGTGAGACTATATATTTTGTAGTTGATTTTGCAATAGCAGCAATAGGTTCTGCTTTCATCACTTTGTGGCATAGGCTTCTAAGAAGCCTTCATGCTACTAATGGCTGGATTCTGTTTAAAGCTTGTACTTGATCAAGTTTCCATTTGAATATTCAATAGGTCCAAGATTGTGAAATGCTACTGCTGTAGGCTTAATTCAAGGCAGACTTCACAAGCCTGTCAGTGCTTCAGCAGATGACCAAGTTATTTACATGCTTACATTTAAGATATATCTTTAAAATAGAGTTATAAATAGAACAATAAAGTGCATGAAAAATCTTAAAGTGTCACTACAGACCTAAAAGTTGCAATATAATTGAAAAGCAAAGAACTTTCTTATAAGTTCACAGAACTCCAGCCCTCAAGAGAAGCAACTGCTAGTTTAGGGAACCAATTCTGTTAAGTCATAGCAATATTACAGTGTTAATATTTTAAAATTGCTAGTCATAATTTTAAACAATTATAGAGATTTTTAAGAGCACACCTTAGAATTATGGTTCCAAATATTAATGGATTTCAGTAATTCATTCAGCTACTCTATGTACTGCTAAGTTTCCATATGCATGTACATTCAGGTTAACTCCTTTCCAATTTAAAAAATATGCATGTTCAAAATGAAGACAATTTCACTAACAATGTGGAAAGACAGATGCACTAACTACCTGGGACATCTTCATCCCCATTAGAGAATGCAGAAAGAGAAGAGAAAGCATTCTGTTTTTATTCAGAGCTCTACTGTCAGTCATCATGAAATCTACTTTTTTTGAAGGGCCTGGAACCTACAAGGGTTCACAGTTTGTACAGTTACTTGTAACTTAGCAGAATTACATTCCTGTAATCCAGCATGACAGATTAAAATGTAAATGCACATACTGTCAGAGTAAATGTATAAAGCTAATGAGGATTGGAAGAATAACTAAATTGTTAGTGTCATAATGATGTCTTAAGTCTTTACAGTTTACTGCTTAGTTCTTTGTATCTATCTTCAAGGATGCCTCAGGTAATAGGGATGTCTCAGTGCAAGAGCTTCAGGGCAAGTAATGTATTCTGCCTGCCACAACAGGATTTGAATCTTGATTTATACCAGTGCATGGGATTGCTTTAAACAGTAGAGAGAAAGCAGAAGTTTTCAATTCCAGGCATTTCAAAAAAACCCCCAAAAAATAAAAAATAAAAAAAAAAAATCAAAGACAACATCTAAACTCCTTATTACTGGTGAAAAAGACTACAAGAACAAAGCATACCTGAAAATAAGCATACCAACCAGAAGTGGTACATAATAATCTTACAGAAGAGCATTTTTGGGATACTCACACTGTTCCTTTTGACACTTAGAACTTTCTAGTAATTGCTTGCACCCTTCCAACCAGTTGCTATTAGGGTGGCTGAAAAAGGGTTCTTTCCTGAGATACCCACTCAAATCCCCATGAAACACTGTCCTGAACAAACCACCATTTGACTAAACAGCAGCAGGAGGAGATTTAAAAAAAAGGTCCTAAAATCCAAAATAGCAGATGGTAAATCTCAAATTGCATGCTTTAAGTAACAAGTATGTGCCTTGAAAGGAAAAGAAGCTTGCACCTAAAATTATACTGTGCTGTCTGCTTTTAGAGCAAAAGGACATTTTTGGACTTACTTTTTTTTTTTTTTTAAATCAGAGATACTCTTTTCTTTGCACTTTATCTAATGACAGTTTTGTTCTTAAGCTGCTATTAAAGGGCACTTTATTTTTGGCAATCTGGGTATCAGAGATGAGGACATGGCATTATTCCTTCATTTTGCCTGAATGTTTTAACCTTTAAACTTTTTTTTTTTTTAGCTTTTAATAGTGCTTACAAAGTAAAGGGGGAGGGGGAAGAATACATATACTTTAATCAGGTTTGGTTCAGACCACATAGAATAACACATTAGAAAAAAAGGCAATTACTTAAAAATAGTTGTATTTATATTCCACAATTTGCTCAAATACTGTTTGTTTGTTGGGTTTTTTTGTTTGTTTTTTTTATAAACTTTCTACAGGATGTTTTAAAACAAGTTCTTCACATTGCTGGTCAAACTATGTACTTATGGAATTTGAGGGAAATAGTTCTGGTTGTTTTTACAGTTTAACACATATACAGTACCAAAACGATGGTAGTTAGTCACATGCAGTCCATATGAGATTCTAACATAACATTTAGTGAATTTTCTGATGTTGACCATCCCTTTGATGCTGAAGGTAATGCATCTGTGGAAAGCAGAGACTGTAGATTTGGGTTGCTGCTCTCTGCATCTTCCAGTTTTTCAGTGTTGTCCTCCCAATTAATGTGGAATCTTGTGACTCGGGGATTAGATGCCAAAATATTCCTTTGAAGCTGGGAAAGAAGAAAATACATGGATTGTAATATGTACATCTCAAACTGGAGTTCACATGCATATAGATTTTTTTCCCTTTTACTCCCCATAGGCCTGCTTGGGTAAAACAATTTGTTTAAAAAGGGAATTTATATAAATGCAAATATATAGCTACTACCTGTAGATCAGAAATGCACTTACAGTACACACTTATTTATTCTAATATCCTATTCAGCAAAAGAACTGCTTTCTCAAGAGGATATTTTAACTGTTCCATGTATTCAAGGCAGTGCAAGACCTCCACAAGTACAAGTGTATATTATTTTATCCAGCTTTTAGTAAAGGAAATTACTTTTACCCCCCAAAGATTCTGCAAACTATTGTACTTCATAAAATTTTGCATCAATTTTACAGTATTTGCAATAACTACCAATTCCATCAACTCCCCATCTTCATTTAAGAGCACAACCTATCCTGAAGTTACCAAATATTAGACTGATTTCACTAAGTAGATTTAGCTACTAAAGTTTTAAAGTAAAAACATCACTTAGATTTGGAAGATACTAACATTGTGGCATTGGACATGATTAGTTATATATTTGATTCTCATACTGGACTTCATTTTCTTTTGAAAAGACGTTGCATTTGTTTATTTATGCAGCAAAAATTGCTCATTTTCTCTTTATCTTGAGAGGGGTAAAAGATCATAGTTACCTAGAGGATGGCAAATTATCACCACTGGACACTTGTTATGAAAATTAAGACTGATAACAGGAAAAGTCTGCTTTGTTGATTTTATTCTCCAAGAAAGTATACTCTCATTAAGTATTTCCAATCCCTCATGCAAACTAACAAGGCCACTTCTTTTTTAGAACCTAGTAGGGTTTATTACCACCAATTAATTAATTTAATAACCTTCTACTTGTGTGTTTCCATTCTGTCCTGAAGGGGACTTCTTATACAAACATATGATAGCTTTTGCTGTTCTTTTTCATAGAAGCAAATCTAGCTTTTTATATAAGCAGAGAACGAAGACAAGTGGTTCTAGGCATTTTTAAATTCAAGTGCTTAAAGGAAGCCACCTTTGGCATTTACAACCAACAGGTGTATGACTTAATTTTTAGGGATCAGATACTCAATATGTTCTCAAAATTACATTTAATTTTGAGGATTCTTAACTTTTGATATTTCCTTTCTTTTTTCTTTCTTTAATTTAAGCATAGAAAAACTATTTCATTTTATCTTTTCATTCTAGTCCTGGGTTAATTGTTACCATGAAGAATATCTTTTTTTAAAACTTAATCTGCATAATTCCTTTGTCAAGTTGTCCCTTCATTGGATAATCATCCAACCAGGTTACACATCTTCTCTCATTTTACATCTAACTTGTTCTTCAGTTTTGCAGAAACTGCAGCTCTGACACTAGAACAGCTGGGTAACAACTCTGGTCAATTAAAATCTACTACTTAGTTCTTGGTTGATGGGCCTAGAAAAGCATTATTCTCTTTTTTTTTTGAAGAACAGAGCCTCTTGGTCAGTGCTGGTGCAGGTGGAAATAAATCCAATAGTTTATTTCACACGGTGCAAAAGTGCAGCCAAGTTTTCAAGATGGTGGAAACTGTTGATGGTTTCCCAGTATTATCCAAATTTATGACAACTACATGGTACTGGTAGTTTGTTTCCAAGTATTTTCCATTATTTAATGCCTCATTTCATGCACTTTATTAAATCACTTGATGTTTGCTTTTGTTTCTTAAAAAACTCTAAGCATACCTCTGATATATGACTAGAACAAAACATGCCTTACCTTAGAAAAGTCTGGCTTTACTGGTGGATTCTCTCTCAGTTCTGTTTCAGTATATTCATTGTTTACATAGTAGCCGACTCTAATAAATTCTTGACCTCGGTAAGTGCATGTAATTAGCACAACTGTTACACCTACTGCATCTGCATCTGGAATAAGCCCTGGGTTAGGAGCATCAGCCTAAATGTGAAAGGGAAAGATAAATTAAAATAAAATTGATACTATATGACTTTCTAGCAGGGGAATCTTAAATAGAATGATTTATCAGCTGAGTAGTGACTATATTTAAAATTGTTCAAGTTAGCCAGAAAATATACCTGCTTTCACAACATCAACCCTAGATTTAGGACACTATCCTCTAGAGACACAATTACTTAGAATACAGTAATATTGTTGTCTGACATTTGTCATGGGCAATTAGGCAAGCTATATCCCAAGCTGCTTTTAAATAAAAAAAAATAAAAAATCAGCTGAACTATTGTTTGAGCAGGTGTACTGACCACTCCAATTCTACAGTGCTATTGTTCTTCAGCCCATCTTGGTAATTCATTAGAGCAAGATTATTTTCTTTTACACTCTCAAGATTGATTTGGTCTATATGTCTGTTTTTAACATGACTAAATCTTTAAAACTACAGAAATGGGCTATGGTGAGGTTTGAGCTGTCACACAGACTTGTAGGAAAGGAATAAACTACTTTCTCTTGCCTCTTTCCTAATAGTTATGTTTGTTAAACCTTATGCAGTTAAATGCATCATCTCTCCAAGACCCCTAACATTTTCAGCCAGTACGCAAACCTAATTAATAGGAAACTCATGTGATTTTCCAGTGTCCTTACTTACCACATCTATGCAGTTTTTTATCAATAAAATTTGCCTTGTAAAATATGGCTAACATCAGTTCCTTAAAATGCTTCCTAACTCCACATTTATTGATAAAATGTGCTGCCTCATTCTGCCATAGGATTTAAAATAACAGCAATCGAGGCACAGTGAAACAGCTTCATATTTACAATTTTACGTGAAGATCTGAAGTCAATAACAGACACCTATGTTGCAAGAACAATTTGGTATTAACAACGTGTGTTCAAATGGTTTGGGTGTAACAAACCTTGCCTAAGGACAGAGCATAACTGGAATTAATTCCTGTTGTCCTTCTCATCCCTACTTTTCTGTAGTATTTATATGCTCCAGCACAGTGAAATTTGGGAGCTACAGCTCATGTAACATTGGATTGTACTCTGCAACTTCAATTCTAAGCCTTCAAAGCAGTCTAGCTCTTTGAAAGAAGTTATAGATACTTTGCAGAAGGATAGATGAGTCAGACCTCTCAGGTACAAATACACCAGAAAGAGGAGAAGAAACCAGGGAATCAGGTAGAACACAACTTCCTCCAGTCTTGAAGTAAATAGAAAATGACCAAATGGCTTTATAACTTGCATATGGATATAGAAAAGATGTATGGAAGAAACAGGACAAGTGCAGAAGCTTGAGGAAATCAGAAGAAATGCCAATACAGATTAAATCACTATTTTAATTCAGTAATCTTGGTTCTAACAGTGCCCAGAACCATTTGATTACTTTAAATTCCACAGTAATGGACAGCAAAAGTGCACTGTTCAGTTTATCTCCCTGTGAAACTCACACCCTCATGTAGGATTTTAGTTTTCCAGGTTGCCATTGTCATTTCCTGTCTTGTAATATCCCATGACACAGTACTGAACCCAAGGACATACTCTGTTCCAATACTACTTAACTCTCCAGCATTGTTTTGCTGCATGGAAAAGACACTAAAGAGTGTTTAAAACAGTTCTCTCAAATTTTGAACTTTCCAACTTTTATGTCAAACCTCTTAGTGGCTTAGGAACCAAATGATCATACACAGGTGGAAGAAAAAAAAGAGCTTGGTATGATTAAGTGATAAACCTGCAGCTGCAGAGATTTTGGTATTTGGTATATATATATTTATATATATATATTTTATATATATATTTGATATTTGGGCAAAGAAAGGCAGTATGTTATTGTTTGCAAAAAATCAATCTTAATATTCCATTCTTATGCTATGAATTACTTAAGAGTTTTATGAAATCACTCAATGTGTATGTTCTCCTGAGTTACCCTGCTTTTCCACAAGACATTTATTCACATAGTTATTACTGTGGAGTAGGTAGCAAAGGTCATATCCCCACTTAAAGACAGTAAATTATTTATGTGCTTGTATTCTCAAAAAAAAAGAAGTTTCTGTGATTTCATTACAAATCCCCACATGCATATAGAGAAGGAACTAGGTTTCACACATATATCTTGGCATTTAGAAATAAATAGGCCAAGCTGTGGGCCTTCAACACTTTTAAANATATGGATATAGAAAAGATGTATGGAAGAAACAGGACAAGTGCAGAAGCTTGAGGAAATCAGAAGAAATGCCAATACAGATTAAATCACTATTTTAATTCAGTAATCTTGTTCTAACAGTGCCCAGAACCATTTGATTACTTTAAATTCCACAGTAATGGACAGCAAAAGGGCACTGTTCAGTTAGTTTATCTCCCTGTGAAACTCACACCCTCATGTAGGATTTTAGTTTTCCAGGTTGCCATTGTCATTTCCTGTCTTGTAATATCCCATGACGGGAGCCCCTGGTGGTCTAGTGGTTAAGGACACGGCACTGTAACTGCCGAGGCCCGGGTTCGATTCACGGTCGGGGAAACTCCCCGGGCAGGTGGAGCCCGTTAGCCCTGTAAGGCAATCCACCTACGTCCTGAGGACCTCGCTGCCACTGTCCAAGCTCGCTTGGCCCCGGCAGATGAACCTTAGGATTAAAGGGTGGGCTCAGTTCTGCGCGCACTGTGTCCCACCTAAAATAAATCCAATGCGCAGGCTGGAAGGCGTACAAACACCTTCCACAGATCTTCGTTCGCGAAGTCTGGCCATCATCATGAATATCCCATGACACAGTTCTGAACCCAAGGACATACTCTGTTCCAATACTACTTAACTCTCCAGCATTGTTTTGCTGCATGGAAAAGACACTAAAGAGTGTTTAAAACAGTTCTCTCAAATTTTGAACTTTCCAACTTTTATGTCAAACCTCTTAGTGGCTTAGGAACCAAATGATCATACACAGGTGGAAGAAAAAAAAGAGCTTGGTATGATTAAGTGATAAACCTGCAGCTGCAGAGATTTTGGTATTTNACATATATCTTAGCATTTAGAAATAAATAGGCCAAGCTGTGGGCCTTCAACACTTTTAAATGGTTAAAAAAAAAGGGGGGGGGCTGCTTCTGTCAGTCTGAAAACCACAATAATTTTCCATCTTTCTGTATGTAAGGCTGAATTCCCAACCTGCTACACAGCTTCCTTTCAACTAAGGTGGTTTTATCATCCTTGGTATTCTGTCTGTGTGGTACTCCATTTTAGTTGCTATTTCAGCCATTTTCCTCTCTTGAAAAATCTACAGCATGTTATCTGAAAATTTTATACACCTCCGCGAAGGTCCCTTCCGTATGCTGTCCCTGGTGTACAGTCTCTTTGCTTTATATTATGTGCCTCCTGCAGTTCTGTGCCTTGCCCCATTCTCGCCTTCCCTTGCTTGTTCTCTCCATATTCCAGGCTGCTTCAGTTTGGCGAATAAAATGGCTTCAGTCATCAGCAAAGGCTTCTTGCAGCACTTTAGGTTTTGGTGGTCTCCTGTGTACACACTAGCTCAGTCCCACCCTCACCTGCAATCCAGAGCTTTTGAAGCATAATATACTCAGACCAACAGTAATTCCATAAGAAATAAAAAGAGATGCTTTAATATATCACAGTAGGAATCTCTTACAGGACTGGCTACAATCTAAGCAAGTGTCTACATATCTCCTCCTAATTTAGCTGTAGTGTAATTTATAACCAGGATACAATTACTGACTCCATTCTACATAAACTGCAAGTAAATTTAGGTTTTGAGACCTTCCTAATCATACAGCCAAAACATGCCTTTTTAGGCACCTGCTTCCTGCACCTTCCCATCACCATCAACAATGAATCTTTGTAACTGAGAACATCTTTTAAATTAGAAATGTAAATGCCAGCTGATTCCTCTTCATACACTGCCACAAGCCTTTGAGGATCACCTACTTCTGACCAATTAATGCCATAAGCTATAATAACTTGATAATGGAAGAACTGTTAATAAATGATGCACTTGTTAGACATCTGCTTTATTTGTAGTGTGATAAAAATTAGGCCTGGCTCCAAAACCAAACAGAAATGTTTCAAGACTGATTTGCACATATGTGGTTGATAAATGCAACCTCCAGCCTAATCCTATTCCTTAGGCTTGTCCTTTACAGAAAAAACCCCAAACAAACACAAAAAAAACCAAAACAAAAAACAAAACAAACAAAAAAACCCTAAACAAACAAAATAAAAACCACAAACCAAAAAAAACTTCCCTGGAACTCACAGATGCCTCACAAACGTTGACAGGATTTTAAAACCGAATAAAGTACTAATTCATTAGCACTTTTGGGGTTTTTAATGCTCATCCTCCAGCATGCATCTGCCATTATACTATTTGGGAAAGTAGCAGAGTCCTTATCCAATACGCATACTCAGTTTCTACCTTATTTTTCATCTGATGGATTCTGCTCTCAGTTTACAAGAAAAATTCTAGTATTTCATAGGAAAAGAGTGTTAATTTTAATCAAAATTACAGGTTTGATTAAACAAAAACCAACACAACCAAAAAAAATTACCACCAAACATTTACCACCACAAAAGAAACTACCCTAAACAAACAAAAAAAACTTCTGTAAGAATTCAGGCAAGTTCACTTCAGGTTTTTCCCCCCCTCCCTGATTTGAAATGGAAACCAGAGCAGGCTAGTAAGCCATCTGAGTGCTGCTCTTTCCCTGTTTTCTTTCCCTTCATTAACTTTTGGCTTTAACAGCAGTATTTTATAGGACAGTCACACTCTCTAGACTTTGCTGGACAGTCTTCATCTACACACATTTTTCCTAAATGCCTACTACCTACCACTAAATTTGTCTTTATTTTAGAAATCACTGTATTTTGTTATGATTTAGCATGCTTAGCCAAACATCATGGTTGAACATGTGCAATGCCAAACAGAAGTGAACTTCTTGATTGTTCTGGCTGACTTTTACACTTATCTTCTGATAGTGTTGGCTACATTAACCTAGTGCTCCTGACCGTCTGAAATTGTCACCAATTGCACTGTGCCTGATGATGCCAGTGTAAACCAGGTAACTGGCACTCTCTTGATTACCAAGTGATCTAGAATGTATTTACAAACCAGACTGGCTAAAATTATGAGCAGCTGTGGGAACCGTGCTTATTTCACTATCTCTAATTGTTGATACCACAAATGAAAAATGCCAAGAAATATGAGGGGCAAGAAATACCAGCTCATGAACAGGCTTTAAAGGCAGGTGTATCATACCTGAGGAGCTGACAAATATTTTTTCTAGCTTACCATTATTTTTCAACTGCCTCTTAGATTGAAACAGTCCTCTCTAAACAAATTAGCACAACCCTTTTTAGAAACCATTAAATCAAACTTACCTGAAATACAAACATGTGTCTGCCTGCAGGAACAGGTCCGACTAAAACAGAGTCTAACACCTGATCGTACTCTTCACTTTCAGCTGAACCCACATAAATTATTTTCCATTCCAAATCTACAGCAAAACAAAATAATAATAAAAGCATTATTTATCATTACAGTTAAGGGTCTTCAACTGTTGCCTAAAGAGTGTTAATTTTAATCAAAATGCTTCTTTGTAAACAGGCCTAAAATAAGAAGGACCTGTTTTCATGGGGGAGATTTACTGATGTTTGACCCTATCCTCACAAGCCTTATCTATCCCACATTGGCCCTCTAGTCAGTTGGTACCACAGGAATCCCTCAATTTTCACAGAGAGGTTAATTTTCAAGTTTTATACAGAGACCAGGGCCCATTTACTAAGTGGAAGCTTGTTCATCACCATCTCAAAGTCTGTACAAACAGCTTCCCAGAGGGATGATGTCTATATACACCTATAACGCACTTCATGCCTTGAATACTGACTCACCTCCCAAAAACAAATTCCTGCCTTCCACATATGCACCTCACACCTTAAATAACACAGATTATGGAAGGTAGTTAATTGAGTAAGAAAACCCACTCTGTAAGCACCAGGCACACTAACTGTATATCCCCATTCCTTCACATGTCACTTATGTAACCCACAAAGTACGTAAAATTGTGGTAACACGACTAGATCATATTCTCGAATATATCAGTGCTTGCATTTTATCTACATCCTGAAATGGAATTATAGGCAGAAAAAAAAAATTCAATTTTGCTTCTTAAAATAATACACCAAACCCAAACATTTCTTACAATTCAGTTTTTCCTAATTCACTCTTTCTCCCAGAGGTATTTAAAAGTTGAAATTGCAAATTAGCCCACATTAGCTCTTCCTGGGCCAGCTTTTCACCTTCCCTTTTTGATTCAAAAACACATGTGTAAATACACTTATGGAACAAATCTTCAGATGAGACAGATTTCTGGGTTTTTAAACAAGAGGAAAAAGAGATCAATGTTACAGAAAACTATGACTAACACTTTTTTTCTTAATGATGCTGTTGCTTCAGACTGTATGTTGAAAATGTACATGATATATTTCTTCCCCCCCCCTTGTGAATAATGCCGATGGCCTATGCAAAAGCACAAACCTGTACCCCATTACATTTACTTGATTACTACCCTGTAAAATCCAAAGGTCTGCATTGTGGTTTCTTGATGCAGAAATGATACTTAAGCATAGAAAGAAACTGGCACTTTAACAAAATTTGGCTGCTTTAGGATTGCAACTCTTTCTCCTCATTAGTGATTTTTTTCCTGCTTATCATGTTTATCATTAATGCAGGTTGTGTGGGTTTAACTAACAAACAGGGCTTGGGAAGTGATTTTACACAGCACAATTAGCCAGGTACTGTATCAGAGGTTTTATTTACCTTTTAAGCATGTAGTATTAGCTGTTGACAGTACTGCAGGGTACTCATCCAGGACAATTAAGGAGCTTTCTTGTCTGCATCTGAGGACAAGTTACTACTTACAAGAATTGAGGACTTTAGGCTAAACTGCTTACACACCACCCTGTGCTATTATTCTGGGACAACAGTATAAAGCTCATTCTAAACCAGTAGTGTTTAGTACAAAAACTTGACTTTTAAAAAGTTTTAAGTTATAAATTTAATAATGAACCTAATGTTGCTTAAGTACCTTGATACAGAAGAACAACATTAAGACAGAAAGGTCTGGAGTTTGTGAATTTAATTTTAAGATCAGTGTTGCACAGGACTGGCTGAAGAGAAAACAGCACAGTAAACAGATGTATTTGCAGCACAGGAAAGCTAAGGCAATGACTTTTCATCACGTATACAAAGGCTATGTCTAATCTTATTTTTCAGTGTGCAAGATGGCATTGTTCATTACAAATTTATCCTATAGTCTAACTTGCATTTCGATGGGGGAAGGGAGCTGAGAATTTTGCCTTGGACCATCTATAATTCTTCTCATCCCGACTGTCTGGGATTAAATTTAACATAAATCCAGAGTGTGAGGAGCACATCACATACAGCTGTGCACAACTGGAAGGAAAAGCATAACACCTTGCACGTAGCCCCTGTGTCGGGCACTGCCACCTGCCATAGCAGTTGCCACCGAGGGGTCCAGGGCTGTACCTCCGATGAGGCCAGGCTGACTGGAAAGATACAGCCAGCGACCTGGAGACGGGCATGGAGCACAGCTGCAGCTAACGGGTCGGTTAGTTACAGAAGGGCATGGGACCGGCGGCGGAGGCCTAGAGGAAATCCCTAGCTCAGGAAGAGACTTCCTCTAAGTTCCCGCCACCACGGCCGTCCCTCCCTCCCTGCCCGCGGTGTCACAGCCCTATGCCGGCACGCAGAAGTACGCGCTGCTGCAGAGGCAGGCGGGGTGAGCCGAGCTGAACCGCAGCGACAGCGAGTCTGCTAGCGAAAGCACCCAGGCTTAGCGCCCAGCTCCCCTTCTCGGCCCTGCCCTCGCTCCTCCGCCCGCGGGACTCCCCGGCGAGCAGGCGGCGCTGGGCTCCGCCGAGTGCCAGGCAGAGCAGCTGTCCTCTCCCGCTCACAGGCACCCTCAGCCGAGCGGCCTCCTCCTCCTCCCGGGGTAGCGGCCGCCGCTGGCTCTCCCCGCGGGCGGGCAGGAGCGCCCCGCACTCCCTCCCTCTCC
>VYXB01005132.1:41392-68593 GCA_013397135.1 Pachyramphus minor | reverse complement strand
GGGCGGGGCGGGAGCTGATCCCAGGGCTGCCTGGGCAGGAGGGTGTGGAAGAGCAGCAGCAGATCTTTAGCCTTTTTTTTTTTTTCTCTTTTCTTTTTTTCCCTAAATTTCCAGGAAAAGGACATAGGGCTTATCAACAGCAATTTTTTTCTGTATGAATTAAGAAAATTAAAGTCCAGGCAAGGGGAAATGTCTTGCCACGTAACTAGTCAGATCTCCACAACTAGTCAGATCGTCACAACCGAGAGGTGGTAGTCAGTTTGGAAGCTATCACCCTGCAAGAGTTTTATTTACAAAGAAAAAAACTTAAATCCTAAAATGTGAATTCATTTCAATTGCTGGCATGTAGCTCATGGAAATGTATTCACCATGCCTACCACATTTGTTGTTATTAAAGGAATTATAAGGTTCAGGTTCATGTACAGATGTTTCCTTTTGCCAGTATATTATATTTAAAGTTGTGAATGATAAAGGTTTATATGAACTGNTTTTTTTCCTCCCCCTTTTATTTACACCGGGAACGCTCCACACTGTTCACCGCTTTCCCTATTTCACTCAACTACAGCCCATTCTGCCCCTGCTCGCCGCCAGCGCCCGCCCGGATTGGCCGCTCTCCGGGCGAGGGCCCTCCCTCCGCGGGCACCGAGCGCGGGCCAGAGCGGNAATTAATTTCCTTTCAAAATGTTCATCCTCTGCAAGTTGTAAACAGTATAAGGCCCTACCCACCTTGGAAAGTGTCCTAAGCTGAAAATGGAGGCTGGAAGAATAGTAGAGCAAAGTATCATAACTAAATTAAAACCATGGGGAGAAGATGAACAAAACATAATATCAATCTACTTCAGGCAAGAAGTTAAAGAAGCACTATATCTGAAAAAGACAAAAAGCTGCTTGAAACAAGAGCTCATTTTAAGGTTTTATTTAACCTTATAAAAACGAAGATTCACAAGTGTGTAAAAGAATCCTAGGTGCGTTTTTATATGCTATAAGCATGCAATGTGAAGTATTGTATAAACAGCAACTGCAATGGTAGCTGCTTGAGAAGAGTGAAACACTACTCTCAGTCCAGCACTCGTGATGAAATTGTTCTCAACACCTCCCAGAACAAGCAATTTTACTATCAAAATGCACATAACTAATCAAATAGAACGTGCATGAAGCTTTCAACATCCCTTAATAAGAATGAAAGTAGTGATCTGCTTACAGACGAAACCTTTTTGCCTGTGGGGCTCCCCGATGTGCCATGAGACCCCTGTGGGTTGGGGTGATTTCAGCTCTTTGTTTTTGTTATGGCTTTGGGTTTTTTTTCCTTTTTCTATGCTGGTTGTGTTGGGGCTGGGTGTTGATGGGGTCCCAGGTCCCGTCTCAGGGCTGTGCAGGACTATCAGCCTCATGAGTCTGACCCTGCAGAGCAGTTGCACTGCCCTGACCAGCACCCATGGCATCAACCTCTTGGCTGACAGCGGTGCCGGGAGGTGATGTGGCAGCACTTGGCTGGCTTGGGAGTCCCCTGAGTAAAAGGGGGTTTGCTGGTGAGGTGCTAGGTGCCCCAGGTGGGTCGGGCTGTCTGCACGCTGTTCTGCTGTGAGCCTGTGTCACTGCTGCTGGAGAGGCCACCCACAGAGGGGCTGTGTAGGGAATGGAGCATGCCTGCTACACAGCTGTGCTGTCAGGAAACCATCCCCTTCCTCTGTAAAGGAGGGCTTGGGTGACATGATAAACTGTGAGACCATGCCCCTTCCCTGTGCAGCAGGAATGCCGTGTTGTGCAGCAGAGGAGGCCATCTTGTGTGGCAGCAGGAGCCCTGCGGGGGAGGCCATCATGGCTGCCATGCACAGAGCATGGGGAGAAGCAGAGTGACACAGCACTGTAGCATCAGTGACATCCCTCACACCACTGTGGGGAGAGAGTGCCCAGGGCTCGGGGGGTGGGGGGTATTAGTTGTGTACCCCTGCCACAGGTGAAGATTCTGCATGGAAAGAAATGTACAGCCAGGCTCTAGTGCTGCCTGGTGTGGTTATTTTGTGTTTTATAATTCTCCTGTATGATTGACTGCCCCGGTTATTTGGTGTAGAGTCCCAGAAACTGAGAAAGAGTGGACACAGTGAAGGAGATTCCTTACAACAAGCTGAAGTATATATTAGTTTCAGGAAACATATGTATTTCCAGTAACCTTTTGCTGGCCACTTAGGAACAAATGGGTACTGTGATGGGCTATGCAGCAATGAGAAGGTCTCTGCAGTCTCTCTTCTCTGAACCAAATGACGGAGAGGGGGATTCTTGTGCAGGCTTTGTCATAGAATTCCAGGAGATTTTAGGCTGGTTGCAGCTTGTCAACTACTAGGATATTTTGAGCAGAACACTGGAGTGAAAAAATGAGGGCTAAAGATAGAGAAGAAGCTGGGAAATAGGGAATAGAAGGATTGAAAGGAGCTGCACGTACTTGCTAATGTGTGGCTGTTTCCACAGTTGTGCAGGCTTTTTGACTTGCCATCCACACAATGTTGTATCATGTATAGATGTACTGGAAAATTTTTTTAATTTTTCTTTCCCCATTTCATCCTTGGGCATCTTTGGATTTTCATTTCTGGTTAATGCTTAGAGGAAACCAAAATCTCATAAAGAAATTTAACTGCCTTAGTTTAAGGGAAGAATTTGACTCTGCCTCCTGGGACAAGGTGTTATATGAGATTGAAATATATTTCTTTTTCCAAACTTTGCAGCTCCAAAATTTTGTCTGTTTTAGTAGTTGAAGAGGAGGATCTGAACAGTTACATTGCATAATTTTGCAATCTTTGCATTTGCCCTAATTTTCAATACCATCTGGCAGACCTAGCCTTCATACCATAATCTCTTTTGTTCATTTAACAAAGTCCTAAAACAAATCACAATCAAACATGGCAGGTTTAACAGAATCTGCTCCACAGCTCCAGGCTAACCTGCCACAACACTAGTAGGATTGCTTACTAGTAGCTACGTGGTTAGAGGTATGTGGTGAAGCTACCCTGCTGCTCTGCCTTCTGTCCATGGCACAAGCCAGTGCGCTGGGTCCCTTTCTTTCACTCAAGTGCACTCCTGCATTTTAAGGAAGACTGACTAAAGTAATTGATTCTTCAGGCTTGACAGTGACTGCTGTGAAGGACTTTGGGGAGTGGAATTTGGAAGCTGGAGCACTGGTGCTTGCAGATGGAGGCCTTTGTTGCATTGATGAGTTCAACAGTATCAAAGAACATGACAGAACCAGCATCCATGAGGCAATGGAGCAACAAACCATCAGTGTCGCAAAGGCAGGGTAAGTGGCATGTTAACATATGTGACATAGGATGTTTCTCTTATACTTACATGGTTTGTCATGCTGATTAAATATATCTGTTTTCTTTGTTGTACTTAATAGTTTAGTTCTCAGCAGTATTCTTAAACTAGGTGAGTCAGCATTTCCAAGGACAGTGCACTGGACCAGAGGTTGCAAGTGATCAGAATAAAACTCTTCACTGTTGAGTTTTCAATCAACCACTTTAGGCCAGGTACTTTCCTAAGAAGACTTGGTGTTCTTGTCCTTTGCTACAAGTGGTCCTACTAATCATGTGTGAAATGAGGGACTCTAGTAACTTTGTTTTGTTACAATTCAGAAAGTCGGACTTCATTTCACCAACATTACAGAATCATAAAATCAATTAGGTTGGAAAAGACCTGTAAGATCATCCAGTCCAACCTTTGACTGATCATTGCCATATCAATTAAATCATAGCAGTACCATGTCCAGTCATTGCTTGAACACTACCAGGGATGGTGACTCCACCACCCCCCTGGGCAGCCCATTCCAGTGCTTGACCACCCTTTCAGTGAAGAAATTTTTCCTGATGTTCAGCCTGAACTTTCCCTGGCACAGCTTGAGGTTATGTCCTCTTGTCCTATCAAGTCCAGTAATACTGCATGGCAACAAAAGCAGATAAAGAGATTTCCAGGCTGCTGAATTGTATGTGTTGGGCGTGGCATAAACTCCTGCTTCCTTTTAGTTCCTCCCTCTCTTTTTTCAAAGTAGTAATCACAGTGGTAGTGGATCAAGGGTTGGATCTGATGATCTCAGAGGTCTCTTCCAACCCAGTTAATTCTATGATTCTACGATTCTATGTTCAAATCTGCTATTCCCCCACCCCACCCTTGCCCTCCACTTGGATCTTTGAGGTCATATCTCATTCTCTCAGTCATATGCAGCTCTTGTTCAGGCCCAAATAATTTCCCAGCTGGTATTGCTGCAATCCCTGCTGCTCAAAAGGAATCACCCTTTCCATATTCCTTCATATTGCCTTCAGCTCAGCTCTTGCTTCTACCACATCTTGGCTTCTCTAACTGATCATGTCCTTTCCTCATTCTGAGTGTTTCCACCCTCTTTTGGCAAACACCAGTCAAGTGATGTCAGACTCACCGGGGTGATTACTAGCATTTGCCAATAATGCAGCTGGGCACAAATATTTGGAATCAGCTTGGCCCTGTCTCCTTAGTAAGACAGTGACATATTTTAGCTGTGTTCCTTGTTGCAGTCAGTTGGGTTTTGTAGACCCCAAACACTGTTTACACACTTGCACATGTAGCCTCAGTTGCTCACTTCTAAGGACTACATATAATGAGGATTTTTTGAGTAGTAACTTAGCGCAAATAAGTTAAGCGCCTTGTTAATTTAGGTCTTATTTTAGTGCATGAGAGATAAGTATTTTTTCCTGTTGGATGTAAGCCAGTGGAAGATCCGTGGTCCTTCCTCTCAGTTACAGAAGAACTTTGGACATGAGGCTGCAGTTACTCAGGAGCTGACTAGAAATAGCTCAGAGACAAGCCAAAGTTAGAATCCTTCTGCTGCTGCCTTAACCAAAAAGAGTGCATTTTGGGCTACTAAAATAAAAATAATCTCTCTTCACATCTGTAAGCACATGCTAGGACATCATGGTTAAGAGAGGAAAATGGCTGCCATCACTCTTTGCTTGGGTTCATATTCATGTTTGCACACAGGAATGAAATGCATGTGTACGTTACATTTTATTGTCTGAAAAGTAAGGTTGGTTTTCACTATTTAAGGACCTATCTGTGTGTAGAGATTACTTGTGGCAATATTAATCAGTTACTTTCGGTATCCTGATCACTGTCTATCTAGTTGTTACTCTCCTACTGAGAAAAGCTATGCATATAATAAAAATTAATACAATAGTTTTGTACATTGTTTAGCTCTTATGGTCTTTCAAGAAAATGTATGCTCTTTATAGCATAAAAATATGAAAATTTTTAAACACTTTGAAATTATTTTCCCTACCAATTTAATTCAACCATAATTTTCACCATACTTTTTTTCTAGCTTGGTGTGCAAGCTTAATACAAGGACAACTATCCTGGCAGCAACAAACCCAAAAGGCCATTATGACCCTAATGAGTCTGTCTCTGTCAACATAGCTCTTGGCAGTCCCCTGTTGAGCAGATTTGACCTGGTCTTAGTATTGTTAGATACTAAGAATGAGGAATGGGACCGCATCATTTCATCCTTCATCTTGCAAAATAAAGGTAAGAGTAGTCTTTTTAAGTTGTGAGGTGGGTTTTTTTTGTTTGGTTGGTTCTGGTTTTGCTTTTTCCTGTTTTTTTTTATTTCCCTACCTTTTAGTTTGTTATTCTTGAGTCTTTCATACTAATCAGTGAGTACATTTTTGTTATGGTGGTTTTCTGCTGTGTGGTTGTTTTTCAAGTAGGACTAAGATAGAAATTCCTAATTAATTAAGAGGGGTGAGCTGAGAACACTGTGCTTTTACTCTGTGATCATTTACAAGAGATTTCAGCCCAGGCAGCTCAGTAAGTGGATGACTTCTATCTTGCACCTTTATGCTGTGTGATCTGCAAACCCTAAGCTTCATGCAATTGTACTTGCTGTTAATTCAGGCAGAACAGTTTGGAGCTGTATGTGCTGCAGGACTCAAAGTATGAACAATAGTGTTGCCAATGTGGACTTCAGGAAGGCAGTGTGATTTGATTTTAACCAGCCCCTTCCCCATCCACTTCAGGAACATGAATTTGATCCCCACTGCAGAAGAAGTGATTAGAGAAAACTCTTCAGCTAGCTTCCTTCTCTTTCTAAAATATTTCCCTACAAAAATTGTTCAGAATATGGCAGATAGCTTTTGGTTCCTACAAGGTAGGTAAAATGGCCAGAGGAATTACATACACTCATGTAGGATTTTTCATTTTAAGGAATTTCAGAGCACTCGGTACTGCCTGTACCATCTCCTGGGCAGTGAGGCTGACTGAGCAGTTCTGCTGAAATTACTGGAGGCTTTCCTGTGGATTTTGATAGGAGAGGGATTGGATGGTGTAAAATTCTGCACTGGAATTTGACCAAGTCCTTGAGGACTAGTATACTGACCAGCCAGTGTGCCCCAAAAGTACAGTAATGTGTCTTTTGTAGACACCTGTCTATTTAACAGGATTCTTAGGAAGAAACTTGATGTACATTGTTACAGAATTACTGACAAGGCAGTTCTAATGCAGGTTGCCCAAGCAAATCAGAAAAGCTCTGGAGCATGGAAAAGATGAAAACCTACTTCTGCCTTATAAAAAGCATACAGCCAAAATTGTCTGATGAGAGCAACCTGATCCTGGTACGCTACTATCAAATGCAGCGTCAGAGTGACTGCAGGAATGCTGCCCGGACAACCATCCGCTTATTGGAGAGTTTGATACGCCTTGCAGAGGGTAAGGCCCTGGCATCTTTATTTTTAGGCTAACAATTAACCTTTATGAAATGAATAGAACAGGAGTATAATTATAGCCAGTAAGCAGAATAGCAGCTTTTCCATAGAGGTGAGTATTGCATTGTTTTATCTTTCTAATCTAAGGGACTGTGAGTTGGAGATTTTGGATGTGGGAAAGGGTGTTACATTTAGATTATCAAAACCAGTTTTAGTTTTGACATTCTCACACGCATAATAAACACCAAAACCACTGGAAGAAATCATATTTGAGAGGAAAGTCTCAGAAATTATGTGCCTTTATGAAAAGCAATCTCAGGGTTTACTTGGCTTCATTTGAGTCAAATATTTTCTTCTATCCCAAAATTAATATAACATAAACATAGCATGTTTTTTGTTTCCATAAGTATCAGTAGTCAAGTCTGTATTTTGCAATGCAACTTTAGCATTTCCAACTCTGAGTTCAAATCATATTTCATTTATAAGAACATAAACAAAG
This sequence comes from Pachyramphus minor, assembly GCA_013397135.1. Taxonomy (NCBI): domain Eukaryota; kingdom Metazoa; phylum Chordata; class Aves; order Passeriformes; family Tyrannidae; genus Pachyramphus; species Pachyramphus minor. The sequence continues at coordinate 61,375 of VYXB01005132.1, read as the reverse complement.
GAAGCAGTAGGTTTCTGTCTTAACATTATTTTATTTTATAAAATGGCATATCAAATTTTTTTGGATGAATTTAAAATAATGTACTGTATTTTGTTTATCAGTCATAAATGGCAATGTGGTACTTCCTGTTTCAGATGTTTATATCTTGTTCTCTATTTTGGGGGAAAGATATTCTCCATTTAAGTGAAAGACATTCCTTACTTTTAGGGATTCACACGTAATTTTCACATTCAGTGTTTCTTCCATTCTTATCAGTTCATGTGATTGGAGCTTTTAGTAATATTTTGTTCTTTTAATCTATTATGTAGACAGTATTAATTAATCTGCTTTTCTCTTGATGAATGAGACCTGAGTGTGTTTTCTCAGCCAGTCAGGAGAAAGGCTTCATGTGGTAAACTATTTGCATTGTATCTATTTACAAAAATTCAGTTTTATTTTGCTAACTTAAGAAAGGGAAGGAAGAAAAAATAAAGCTGCTGTAGAGAAAAGCATTTTAAATGATGCTGAATTTCTAATACAGTGTGGAGGAAATCAATTTTTTTCTGACCTGTGATGAAAACTAGACTTTATTTTTTTACTTTATGTTTATGACATGTTCCTCTATAGAGATGTTGCATATCACACTCTTTGTTGTGATATCTGAACTTTACATTCTTTAATTGTAGAATTTTGAGCATCTTCATTCGAATTGTCAGTGTAACTGTAACTTGAAAGTCACACCACATTGTTTACTGGAAAAACTAAGCCTTCCAATTCCTGTCGAAATTGACCCTAAAATCAAAATTATCATATTTATGTTTAAGTTATGCCCCTGTCCAAGCGTTTGAAGAGCTGAAGAAATTTGAAGAAATAACTTGTTGCTTCTAGTACAAAAAATTTCTTTTTAGTTTGGTAACACTTGCACCCATTTATTTTTGATAGCTCATGCCCGGTTGATGTTTAGGGATACAGTGACTTTGGAAGATGCTGTAACTGTGGTGTCAGTGATGGAATCTTCTATGCAGGTAAGGTTTCTTGCAGACATTGCCATTGCTGCTATACCCCATTGGAGGGATTCAGTTTTTCATGTAGACATGTGCCAGCTCCCTTCATCTCTTTGGAAAGGGTTTTATAAACTCATGGAAAGCAGGTCATCAGAGACCTTGACATGTGTTTTTTGGTCCATTGTGATTGTTAAAATCCTTAAACAGAGATTATACTGAAAAATCTGGATTAATGATAAAGGCCTGATACCTTTCTTTATAGACTTCGCAGTCTAAGTGAAGTTTTGGCGTACTATTGAGTTTTGGTAATGTACATTTTAAGGATCTTTTGAGCCATAAATTCTGTGTTTAATAGCCTCTGATGGGTTTTTTCTCCATGACGTTATGTAGTCACTAATTAACTAGTCATGAGAGAACCTAATAATTTTTTGAAGCAAGTCCGAACAATTGCCAAGACCTACACTTTATTTTGCCATTAAATCATTTTAAGCTATGTTGGTGGTAATACTAAAACTCGGAACTTCTACAACACTAATTTTACTCTGAGAAACCTTCAAATTCCAAAACTGGTTGGACTGAAAATTGTGCGTTACAGTTATCATTTGTGCAATAGATATCAATTATGTAATGTGGATTTATGTAATTCTTCCATGTAAAAAGGCATTGAATAAATGTGGAAGGCTAGATTTTAGTTTACTGTAACATTGTTAGGATGTTGAAAAAGCAGTGTGTTTAGAATTAATGAAAGAAGTGTGAATCTGATAGAAGGGATTTTTTTTTTTAGTAGAAATGTGGAAAATAATATAGTCACTATTACTTCAGATAGAATATTTTTAAGATAAATAAAACCTCATGCTTTGGAGTAGGAAAAAAATTACCATAAGCAGATTATCCAGTTTGATGCATAGGAGCTTTTAGCACATCTGAAATATTTGGCTCTGTCAGAGATGGTGTACTCTACTGCACAGCTGACTGGTCTGATCCAAAATGGCATTTCCTATGTTTCTGTATGGGTAGATATGAATGTATTCAAATTAAAACAGTTTTATATAGCACCCATTAGCTCAATGGACCTGAAAGACCTTTGCAGGAGTAGATATGCTCCTCTTTGGAGACAAAGCTCCTCAGGATAGATGCAGAAAGTCACATATGGCAGGCAGACCCTTGTGATCTCCCTTGTTCTTTCAGTGAAGGTTGAGAGACTAATTGCAGTTCATGCCACAGATAATCTACTGCACAACGTTACAAACAGAATTTATCTCAAAAATACTACAGGACCTGACCTTATTAAGTAGGAAAAGATTATTTAGCTGCCTGCTGCAATTTGTCTTGCACTGTTTTGAAGAGCTCAGCTTTCCAATGACAGCACTGCATCTAAGTTAAAATGTGAAGCTGTTGAAACAGCAGAAGATATCACATAAATGTTCATTAACTGTAATTAAACTGGTAATTAACTAGATGGGAATTTGATAGGACAGTGATTTCAAAGCAATATGGTTTTGGATATAAGAACTCTGAAATACTAATTTTCTTTTTTTGTTTCTGGTAAGAGATCAAAAAATGAAATGTATGTCATCTGTGTGTCTCTCTACCTCATCAGCACAAGTAAAAGCAGAAGAATTGTTTTAACTGTGGCTCACTCTTTCATTTTTATAGAGCCCTGCCCTCAAGGGCTGCAGTTTGCATAACAAGCATCTGTCTAGTTAGAGTCAGTGAGAAATTTTCCTGAGTTATGACCGCAGAAGACTACCTGGGAGTAGTTGGTATGCTCACCATATTTGTTGCACTCTTCATTTCTTATGAGCAAGTAGGCAAATGAGTTCATTTTTGCTAGGAATCTGTACTTTTGAGCTCAGCTATTTAAAGTCAAATTTTACTTTCCTCCTGGAAAGTAAAAATGATTTACTGAAACTGTTTCTTTTTTGAAGCAAGAGATTTCTTTGTTTTATTAAAAGATAGAAGTAGCATGCAAAAGAAATCAGAAATGGATTTCTTCTTTAGAAAAAAAAACCCACAACATTTTGTATAGATACATCCTGTGTTTCCTGCCTGATTGTCAGTCTGTAGAATGAGGTTGTAAATGGGGAAGTACCACTATCATTCTTGAAGGACTAGCTGCCACCTTTTACCTCAGCAAACTCCATCTTCAACACTGTCTTTGGAAGTTCAATAAGTCATATTCTTGCCAGTATAAAATTAAAGTTCACAGTTCTCCGGTGTGTGTTCAGATACTTCTAGTGAGCCCTCTTGGGAAGGAAGACTATCAAATTCTGTTCTCCAACCAAGTTCATTGCAGTTTTTTGTTCATTTTTTCCTCTAATTCACCCTTATATTTTTCTTTCCTACTTTGTCTTTGTGAGCATATTTCAATCCCCCCACTTGATCTTTTCTTTGTCTTATTTCTTCTTATTAATATTGTCTCCCTCCTTCTCTTGGTCATGTTTCCATCCTTGTTTTATTCCCTTTACAATCACTCTCCTTTTATTCCTTTTTATATTTGCTCTTCCCATCCCTGGGCATTTTACACACTTCCTTTCTGCTAACTTTCTCTGTAACACTTTCTTTTCTTTTTTTCTTTCTCTGTTCTAGATCCTCTGCCCTCAGTTCCATAGCGTGTGGTTTAGTCATATGGTTGCCTTCCTCTACTCAAAATGATATCTCAGAGTCTCAGAGGGGCAGATATCTCAGAGATGTAAGCACCAGCACAGGAATGAAACCTCACAGACATTTTAAATTCACTTAGAATTTCACACACACACACACACAGACTATTTAAAAGAAGCTCATTGTGATAGCTGAGTACAGCACTGAAAAGTCAGTGAGGACAAGACATTATTGTACCCCATGGCCATATACCTCTTTTATTCCATTGGACCTTTAGATCACAGACTGACAGGACTCTTTTATTAGTGTTTTTCCCGATCTTTTGTTTATTGCCTGCTGTTGTAAAGGTATAGATCACAGACTGACAGGACTCAGGCCAAAAGCAACAATCTTTTATTAGTGTTTTTCTCGATCTTTTGTTTATTGCCTGTTCTAAAGGTAGTATTCTCAATTTCTTCACATAGTTTTCTGTGGAGTTCATTTCCAGTGTACTTGAATATTTCAGAAATGCCAATTCATGTATCCTCACACAGTCCTTGTGAAGTAATGGGATGGTGCTATTTCTGTTCTATGATGTGAAGCTGAATTATGCACAATCAGAAGAAATTGTCTACTGGAACATACCGCATGAGAGATGGTTGGGGCCCCACTTTCAGAGTAGGAACACTTTGAGTGTTTGAGCACATTTTCTGTTTTCTGCAATTTCCTTCTGTGCACACACCACATCAGGATCCCACTTACAGATTTACTGTCTTTCAAAACCTTTTCTTAACTAGCTCATTCCGAGTCACAAGAACTGGAACTTAGCATCAGGCATGGAATCTGGTTCTCCTTGGCTACTTTTAACTGTTCTAACCAAGACACTGAGTCCCTTCCTCATTACCCATGAACCTTCCAGTTCCTGAAGCAAATACTGGAGAGATGACAGACTGGTGCTTCTGTGTGGAACAGATCTGTTGTGTGCCTGAAGTGATATGCAAAAAAAAACCCTCAAGGGGTAACTTCAGTGGGATGCATTAAAGGTTACATGAACAGCCTTATTTTTATTAGTGTTAGAGGGCTTTAATTAGCCAACAGAATTATGTTTTTCAATGTAATTCTTTTAATATAAAATGTAAACATTTCAAAATGGGAAAACCATAAATTGCCACAGTTGAAAATGTGTGATCCGTATGATGCCATTGTAGCAATTTCTGGATCTAGAAACTCCACTGACTGGGGCTGTTGTTCTCATGGTACTCGATATATATTTTGTTCATTAGTTGTATTGAGCTTTATAGATTAGACAGGAGTGGTAAATGCTAACTAATTTGTGGCAAAATAGAGGGTTTGTGGTGTGAGGTGTTTTTCCCCAAAGAACAATTAACTACAGAGCTACTCCAGATTATTTGTTGTGGAACAAATCACTGCGCAAGATGCTCTGTTCCAAATAAAAATTATTTAATTTTTACAAGGCACAGCAAAATTGTCCCAGGTTAAAATCACTGGAATTATTCCCAAATAGTTACTCTTAAAGAGTTACTCAGAAATATTTCTGCCAGACCATTTACCCTGTGTTGATAAGCCTTAATACCCAGGTCTTTCCCTTTAAGAAATTAGGCAAAGCTAATGAAAGCTTCTAGTAGTCAAAACTACTTCTGTTATAAAAGTTACTCCCATGGGCAGAATTTTTACAAGGTATTTGGAAAACTTCTATAACTGTCATTTTCATTTTCAGTCATGATGTTCTCAGGCCTTAGGTGGACTTCCCATTCTTTGTATCAATAAAAATAAACCAGGACAAGTAAACTGCAGGCTTGATCATGTAATTGCTTTATGTGTATGAGCAACTTTGCCCATGCAAGCAGACCTAATAGGATTATTTATGTGTATACAATTAGCAAATATTTTTACCTTAAGCTTTAAAATATCTGAGGGAGAATTTTTGATAAAATGGTCTCTGCTGTGTTAATTTGGTGCTGAATAATAAAGGTAGTTTCCTATTTATTTTTCTTCTAATCTTTTTGTTGACATAGGGGGGTGCACTTCTTGGAGGCATCAATGCCTTACACACCTCATTTCCCGAAAATCCAATGGCGCAGTACCGAACACAGTGTGAACTCATATTGGAGCGGCTGGAGCTGCAAGATCTTCTGCACAAAGAGCTACGAAGACTTGACAGGTCTATACGCAGCAACAAACTAATTCAAAAGTGAAAAAGGATTTGTTTCACAATCATATTTGGAGAGGGTCTAAAAATAATGTCCGGCATTGGAAAGGGACTTGTTCTTTAGAGGACATGGATAATCAGAGAGATTGTTTTGAAGTAGCACTTTAAGATCATCACAAGATCATTTCTCCCTCTGGGTTATGGAATTTACAAATATTTTAAGAGCATTTTAATCCGTTCTCAACTCATATCTCAATACTATGCTCAGATAAATTTCAGCAGAGCTTCTTAGAGCCAAATGCCAGGTTCTGTAGCTGAGCAAATAATTTTATATAACCTTTGTTGCTTCCTTGGTAAAATACAGCAGAACTGCTTCATTATTTTTTAAGCCTTCTTTTGTGTTGGGCTTGTCAGGATCCTTCCCTCTTGATAAAGGAAAATGTAAGCCTGAATCAAAATTCTGTTCTTTTGGGTGATTTTTCTTTTTTGACATGCTAGAATTTTCACTGTCCCATTTCTAGTTTTCAGTTCACTGCAATAATCTTTGGAAAGTCTATTTGCTGTTTTTAGTAGAAAACTATTAATGTACTGAGGCTGAGAGAAAAACACTAGGATTGGAAGGAAATACAAAAAAATAACATTTGTTTCCTGAAATGAGATTAGGCTCTAAAGAAACTTGTACTTTCTTGTTGTTAAAGGAAGATAAAAGATTAATGTTGTTAAAGGAAGATAAAAGATTAATGTTGTTGAAGTTAGTGGAAACAGCTGGGAGAATTAATTTTTCTTTTAAATACTTTTGAGACTTATTTTGTAAGTCATTGTAATGATATGTTAAATAACCACAGAGTCAACAAAAGCAGATGAAAGTGGGATATCTTCCACAGACAGATAAAAACTAGTTTTAAACAGAGGTGTTCACAATGGATCATAGAAATGTAGGATGGGATGGGAGATCGAATACAAAGACAGGATCAGGTCTGCATTTGACCTTCCTGGCAGGGGCTCATGTTATCTATTCTGAAACCCTTCTAATGATGAGGATTTTCCATTGCCACTGTATAGTCTGTTCCACAATTGCTCCCCCTAATGCTCATAAAGGTTTTCCCAATATCTCATTGAATCCCCTATGCTGCAAATTAAGCTGATTTCTTCTTCTGTCTCTTAAGCAGCTTAGGGAATACTAAATTAACGTCCTCTTTAAAACAACCTATTCTGTACTAGAAGAATTGTTCCATGCATTCCCCCTAGGCTATGTTTCAATAAAACAAGCATATATCTCTCATCCCTTCTTGATGAGTCATAGAACTTCTATTTCCCATCAAAAATTTAAGAATAAACATGTTAGTAAACAATTATGATAATTATTCTAAAACATACTTATCAATATAATGTTTTCTCCCTCATATAGCAAAGAAACTGTTTATAATACATAAGAATCATTTCTCCTAGACCAATGTAGTCACTTTTGGGATGGAATGCAGCTGCTTTTTGCTCACGGTTTGCATCACTATTTAGCAAAACACAGAATGCTGTCTCCCTTGGAAATTATATGTGATAAATTATAATATATAGAATATATAGAAATTATAATAGATAGAATATCATCTATACTGAGGTTGGAGGAAACTCTCATTCTAGCACCTCTGTTTTTTTGGAGGGCCCTGAGAATATTGGTAGCCACAGGCAGCCATAATTAAGTTTGTAAGTGATCTGAGATGCTTTCACTCTATCATGTGGAGTTTTTGACGTGTTGAGTACATAGTGATTATGAGAGAAATCCAACAACAACCACTGTTCTAAGTAATGCCTAGATTTTCCATTCCAATAACTCTTTTGAGGCTTTGTCTGGCTCAGGATAAAATTTAATTAGGTTCCTGTTCTAAAAGATAGATTTACAGAATATGTAAAATGTAAGGGAGTTTAGCAATGGTTGTAAGTAGTGCAAAGCTGTTTGTTCAGTTTTTATTTTTTTCTGTTTGGTTTACCAAGGAAATGCAGTTTAGGTGGTTGCTTTCTCTGTCCATCTATCTATTGGGAACAGTAAATTCTGTCACTTACTGTCAAATGTGCTGAAACATCATAGACTTCAACACCAGCTTTTGTAGCTATATGTGAAACTTAGTGCTATACTTTTGTGGCCTGCATTATTTGTTGCTTTCCACCAGTAATATCTACTAAGTATCACTAATATAATGAAGAAAGAAAAAGAAAGAAAAATAATTTACTATGACCTTTTATTTTTTTCACTTTATAGATTGCAAATGGAAAATTCATCCCAGCTGCAGCCTGAAGAGACAAATTTCAGTGCTACCACAAGGTGCTTGAACGGGGATGTGTTTGGACAGTCAAAACAAAGGTCTCAGTCAGAACCTTCAAAGCAACAAGAGAATAATTCCGAGCCACAGCCACCTTTGCCTGAAGGCAGCTGTGACAGGGATATTCATCCAGAAACCTTGTGCAACCAAGCACATGGTAATAACAAAAATACCAACAGCCTGGCATGGTTTGACAGCCTGGAAGAGCGCAGCATTGATGCTGAAGAAAATTCTCAGAAGTCTCCAGTGCCCAAGATATCTCCAAATAACTTGGCTTCAAAAACCCTGTGTAAAACATCCTGTTCTGAAGAAAGATCTGCTTCAGTACCAAGGAAGGGAAATGGAATAAGAGAGCCACCCGCAGCTGTGGATCTGCATGCTCCTTTGAAAAAGGACAAAGTTTCCAAGTTAAGGAGGAAAAGGACTGAAGAACACAACTGTTCTTCTTCAGAAGCTAATATTCCAGACCCAGCATCACCAAGTGATAGTGTGCAGGATTCAGTTATTACACAACATGCTTCTAAAAGGTGGCAGAGGCTGCACACAGAGAAATCACATGGATTCTTTACAAGTACACAGGATCCGGAGGCAAAGGCCTTCCCTTCAGTATTACCTGCCTCTGGCCTGTCAAATCTTTCAAGTGATGGAGATTCTGTGCTAGGGGAAGAAGAGAATAGTATATCTGTAGCAGCAAAAAGTGCAACAATTTCCCTGAGAAAACGAAGTAAAAATCAAATAGTGAAGGAACCAAATGTAGTAAGTTCGCATGAGCCAGAAATCATCAACAGTGAAAGTCCCCCAGGTGCTAAACTGGCTAAATTTTCTTTCAGACCAAGGACAAAACTTGATCATTCTTCAGAGAAGAAAAATGAAGAAGTTTCTCTTTTTCACAGTGAAACTATTTTTAAGGCAGGGGAGCAGCTCCAGGGAGAGCAGGTGCCAGAAGAATGCTGCCCCCCTGAGGAAGGCAAGATGACATTGACTCCCTTAGGAAAATGTAGTTTGGGAAAACGGTCATTTCATAATAAAGGGAAAGAAGAGCAGGAGAGTAAGACCTTAGGGAAAGAAATCAGAGGATGTGCAACAATATGCTCTGATGTCAGTTTTGATGCTGTGTTACCTCCACCCACTGAGAAGAAAAGGGAAGGAGAGGAGAAGCTTAGTGGCCCAAGCACAGGGAAGGTGCGCTCCAGCACGTTAGCCAAGCTATCAACCTTCTCCTTTGTGTCACGTCCTGAGTCAAAATCAGAAACCTCATCTACCATTAGGACTGACACTAACAAGGAAAGCCATAGTACATCACTGAAGGTGCACATGAGCAATCCTAGCAGAAGGAAGAGTTTTTTGTTGGGAAATGCCAGTAAAGCCAGTGTGACAACACAGAAATCTCTTTTCTCAATAGCAGAGCTAGATGATGCTACATTAGATTTTGATTGGGATGAAGAGGTTAGGAAAAATCCAAGCTCGTAGCATGTATATCTTCCCAATTACTTAACATGCAGTTCTTCTGAATCTTCACCCTTCTATCAGTTGTACCCATGGTTTTCAAACCATTTCATGGAATCATCCTGGACCTGAGTTGACACCAATGAACATACTTTCTTTAAGGCCCACATACTTTACATAAGCTAAGGACTGTATGTTCTGCAGGCCTGATGTGGCTTTTAGTTTTCTAAACTCTTCCCAAGACTATTTATCTTAGTTGACTGTTTTGATTGACCTGATGAAACCTGAAGATTTGTATGGTTATGTTCATGTGTCCAGAGTGAATGGTCTTGCAGAAGAGCAGGCTTGATTGACTTTACCCTTTATTTCATGTAAGAGTTAGAATTATACATGATTCAGATTGTCCTTCCAAATGACTATACTGCTTTAGAAAAATGATGATGCTAAAGCTATGTAATTACATTTTGTTCATCTATATATGCTATTTGTCTCAACATAGTTTCCTCTATTGTCATTTATCATCATGCTGTGGTAAGTATTTCTGTATTATCATGATCATGATGATTTTGCTGCATCTTTGATTACTGTCCTCCTTGTCACATGTCTAATGTTGAAGACATGGATGGAGAGATTTTTGTTTCTGTTTTTTAATTTCAATTTTAAATACACTGGTTCAGATATCTGTGTTTGTATTCTGGGTCATTTTATCAAAACCCAACTCCGTAATAAACACACAGTTCTCCGCTGCAGAGACAACAGATTTCAGGTGATTGAATGTTAGTCCTCAGTAACCAGGGTAACTTTAATGCAGTCAGTAAGCCCTGGCATATAAACCACACTTCAAATGTAGCACCATGGTGAAGAGCTTCGCTAGTGCAGCTTGGTTCTGATTCAGATAATGTTTACTTGGCTATTTTAATTGTGATTAGAGTTTTACTGCATCTGATATGCAGTTCATCTTCTGTAGCATGGTATGTCATTTGTCTAATGGGAAATTAATCTATTAATGCATTACATGTTTACAGAGAAAGGTAAGCCTTAATTTTCTTTTAGTGACTTGCCTTGTATGTTTCTTCTCTACTTTAATTCTCCACAGAATATGTTTGTTATTACCTACAAGGTAAACAGAGAATAGTGGTTGCTTACAGCACAGTAAATCCTTTGAGAGACTTGCTAGCAGAAAGATCGGATTCTCTGTTAATTTGCTTAGAAGTAGCTCCCTTGAAACCAGGTGAGTTAAAACTCTGCAAAATGTCAGAGAATTGAGGGAGTGTGAGGCCCAAGTACTTCAGAGTAATATAAGAATAGTAAGGATAGTAGCTGGCTTACTGTTAAGACAGAAACATTGCTGTCCAGACTGCTTGTGTGGTAGTTCCTCCACTGGAAACATGGCATAAACCAAAACCAAAAAAGTGGGTTTTATCCACCTCCCTCCCAAAGCACAGAGCCACCCCATCATGTTCCTTCTTGCCAACACCTGTGCCAGGGCGAGGGGGGCATGCACCCGTGACATACTGCCAGTGAAAAGCAGGAGTTTCCTACAAGATTCTGTGTCTACACTGAAACTTGAGTAGGGTCAAGATTACTGGAGCTATTAACATTTATGGTAGTCTTCCTACTTGTATTTTTTGCATCAACCACTTGCATGGTGGTCTCATTTACAATCAGAAATCCTCTTTGCTAGCTGTTTGGTTTGATGGATGTTACTAGCTGGCCACTGGATCCCATCCAAGCATCATGAACTTTTTTACCATGTCAAATGATAAATTGGTCAAGAGAAATTTCATCCACCTCTGCTGGAAGTACTGTTTTATTTATCCCTATAGAACAGTAGCTAGGGCATCATCTAATATAATTTGTTGTGTAAGGTTATGTGACAAGGTGCTCCAAAGAACTGGACCTTTTCCTAAACATTCGTTTGTGGGAGGCTGATTGACTTTTTTGCCTGGTTTGCAGATGTCCTGAGTACTCAGCAGCTAAAGCTTAAATCAGTGAGACTTGTGTAAGGTGCAGTGTAGTTATAATTTCACTCTTGTGTCTTCATCTCTCTCATATTCTTGATTGTGAATTGGCCCCTTCAAGAAGAAATGGTAGTGAGTAGTCTCACTTCAGACATCTGGGAGTAGAGGAAAGGAGAAGATAGAGGTTCAAAGCGCTTTTTGCTGAGGACATATAAGAGCCTAAGACCTCCCACATTTTAGCACCTGTCTTTACTAGGTTGCAAGTCAAGCTTGCATCCCTCAAAACAATATGTCTGAGCACATTAGGACAAGTTTGATAATGCCCTGGAGACTTTCCAGACTTCATGGGAAGAACATGGCTGCGTTGCTATCTACCACTTAGATATGTTTTAGTGACCTAAATCTAAACCTAGACTGTAGAATTTAGGCAGAGTGAATTCTATTAGTTTTTGTAGTGTCTTAATGGTTAATAATTTTTGAGGGACATTATGTTAGATAGTGTATCAGTAAAAAGAAAGTTTTCTCTTCAGACTCTCCAGACTAGAAGTAGTCACTATTTTACTTTATGAAGTGGAACAATGCTTCTTTATTGAGCAGAGGTTTTTGAGATGTGAGGGATCTCCTTCTCCCTTTTGTTCAACATGAGAAGTGGAACAAAAGCCCAAAGGAGTCAAGGAAAGATACTGAAAACTCCAGGTCATTCTGCCTAGGAGACCACTTGGGCCTTGTTTCCCAGTTAGAAGCAAAGGAAAGGAGGCACAGGGACATCAGGGACATTCTATTGAGCTTTCAAAAAGGCCTATTTTTTCTGTATTATCAGAAGAAAAGCGCTGTTGTTTTTTCAAACTGTCTATAAAGAGGTTCTAGTCACCAAAGTGTATGAGGTAAGTAACCAAAGAATAAATTTGGAAGAGCAGATACTGCTGAGATAATTCTTTACTTCATCAGACCAGTGGAAACACTACTGCTGTGGTACTGCTTCTGATTCATAGCACAAATTCAGAGCATCCAAGATAAATGACAAGCACCCAGTAATAAGAAAATGATACCTGCTGCTGATTTACTTTCTCCCTCACCATTGCCATTTATCAGTGCCTTGGCAGGAAAGATGGCTAACTTCTTTCCTTTCCCTTTTTAAACCATCTTCCCCCACAAATAATCCCAAGTTTCAATGTTTTTTGAGTGCTGCAATAGCCCAATGATGGGGTAATTTAAACCATTATGGCAGTGACAGTTTGCTGGGCTAACTTACAAATGAATTTCCCAATTATTTCTGTTGAATACACTTGTATTTTATTAAGCTGTTTTTATGAAAGGTGAATATATATGTTACTGTTGCTGTCTTAAAACCCAGTTGAACCAAACCTTAGAAGCCACTGGTTTAGTAGTGTGGTCAGGCCCTCGTTTGTGAGCAGCAGTGAAATGCTCTTAGATATTCAGTGGCCAGACTCCATTGCCTTGGCTGAAACCAGATTTCATCAAGTTAGTGTGGGCCAAGATCACGTCCCATAGTAATGTTCTCCCGGCTGTCCCATGCAGACATGCTGATGACTCAAAAGGGAGGTGGAAAGCAAAAAACCCAACAATTTAATTAGGTATTGTTTAATTATATTTTTTGGGTTAAAAAAATGCTTCATCATAATTCTTTTTGTCCTGCTGCATGGTACTTTTGCAGGGAAAGGCACAGCCTTGGCTAAAATGAGACTGGATTTAAGAGACCCACACTCCTCAGAATTAGGAGCCCAGGTATGATATTTTAGACTGTCATGAAGTATCCCTGCTTAATCCCTGAATCACTTCTCATTTCCCAGTATTTGGGAAGGGGGAGCTGTGGGTAATGGTTCACTGTGGTTACATATATCACTGGTTGATTTACAGGCTTCTCTCATGACCTGTCTCCTCACTTCTTTTGTATCTGGAAAGTCCTGCTAAAAGAGGCTTCCTAAGGAGTCTTCCTCTCTTCTTCCTGTTTACAGAAACAGGCTCTCAGCCATCCCCAGGGCTTAGTTTTGAGTTAGATGCTATTGACAACAGTCTTCATAAGGTGAAGACAAACTACAAAGCTGTTCCTGGTTATATAGCCACAAGTTATTTCCAGATCTCTGCTGGGGATCCAGCAGATCCTAAACCTGTTGGTTTAGGATTTCTTTTTTAATTCCTTAATTTTTTTTAATCTTTTTTAGTGATCTTTTAATTTCACCTTAATTCATCCCTTCGTTTATTGATTACCTCACTTGCAGATGAGTTTCAGGATGCTACATACAACAATCTAGTATTTGTCACCTGTTCCTTGAAGCATTGCTGCAAAAGTGACATTTAAGACAGTGCAATCCATAAACCTTTGTGTGAAATTTCCCCAGAAATTATAAGGCAGCAAGGCAGAAAGAAGCAGATTTTATATCCAATTTTCTTCTAATATTTTTGACTTCTTTAATTTAAACTGTTACACTGTTAAGTTACACTTAATCAGTTCTGATACTTCAGGATCACCTGAAATTCTACCCAGAGACAGTGGGATATGTGGTTATTTGTTACCTTTCAGGATCTTGCAACACTTAGGAGTACAAAGCTGTGTTTCATATCCTTATAGTCCAATCTTGCTTCAGACCTTTGGCAAACGTTATCAGACATGGTCTGTGACTGCTGCCACTGGTTCCTTAACCTCCCCTTGAGGTGCCTCCTCACCTCCTTTCCTTGCTCCCAGACCTTGTTGCCTTCTTTCTCTGAAACTTGGGACTGTTTTCACTGCACGTCCTGTAATGTCAGTGCAGCTCCCTTCAAAACTCCCCTGAGAGGTATTGTCCGTCCTATTTAAGACATTTCTGGGGTGGATACCTAGTTCTTAAGCTTGTAAAACAACCTATAATAGGAATCACTTGCCAGGTAAACATCTTACAAACCCAGCCTTCAGTTCTTCCCAGCAATATGAAAATTGTAGACATGCCACAAAGAACGTGGTAAAAGAGGAACCGAAAGAGGGACCACGAGCCATGTGTAAGTAGCCACTCTGCTAACACAGAATCACAGAATATGCTGAGTTGGAAAGGACCCACAAGGACCATCAGGTCCAACCCTTAGCCCTGCACAGGACCTACCCCAAGAGTCACACCATGTGCCTGAGAGTATCATTCAAATGCTTCTTGAACACGTTCTTGTGCTGACTGCCAGCCAATCTTACTCCAGTTCCTATGCTGCTTTTCATTCTAAGTAACTGGTAAGCAGAAGAAAACCCTACATGGCTGAGTTTTCTTGTTGCTCCTGTTATTCTCGGGACAGTAGTCTCAACGTGGTAATTATTGTCAGATACATAGATTAATGTGTTAAATATTATAATGGGGTGTGCACTGGGATTACAAAACCAAGTGAGCTAAAGCCAAAGGCAAAGCAAAGTCAAACTGAAATGAAACTTCTAATTAGTGGATTCCATGTGAACAGATTTCCCAAGTGAGGACATATAACATCACATTCTAAAGGGAATATATATTGATGGGAAGATGAAGTAGATCGAGTATTAAGTGCTCTGTATTTCATGTGCATGAGGCAATAGCTTCATTAATAATGAATACTAATTATGTCATCTCCCTTAGGTATCTGGTGTGTCTTTGCTTATCGATACTTTCTTTCCTGTTAGACAGAAGGGTATTAATACTTCCAAGGAATAACATTGTCCTTTACTGACTGAAGAGCACAGCTATTTTAGAAAAGACTGAAAATATGTTTCTTCTCAAGTTTGGTTAGTCTGAAAAAATATGTATAATTACAATTTTGCGCATAATAATTATATATATCATTGTATCACTAAATACACAATAGTATATGCATAACAAATACAGATGGTTTAAAAAATGCAAATATTAGTGTACAAATAAAATGTATTATTGCAATACACTTTAGGAAGACACGTCCTTTGGAGGAGTGACTTTTCAATCAGTAACATTTCCTAACTTGAACTCAATAGTTGTGAGATGGTTACCATATGTAAAAAGGCAAGGAAAGATGTGTCATCACAGTCCCCAACAGAAAAGCTCATACAAGCAAAACCTACGTGACCATGATCACTTACAAGGTGTTTGGCATCTTCTGAATAGCAGATACCAAGGTCCAAATCACCCCATTGCTGCTGTCAACATTACTCCAACTCCATACTCCCTGGCAACTGAAAGCAGGGGTGAAGAACAGTGGGAGGTGCCAGTTCCCTGATGTAGCCATCTTTTGTGTTCAGCAGTATCCTTATGTTGCTCGTATTCATTGCCAAGTACTAGGTGAGTGCACCACATTTTTCCAGAAATCTTACTTGTCTTTGTCCTAAACTGTTTTTCCTTCTCCATTCAAGGCACCTACTTGCTACAAGTGACTGGTAATCTGTCAGAACAAAACATCACATAGAAGAGAAGCAACACTTCTGTAGTAGGACAACAGCTTTACTCCATTCCCTCTTTCATGGAGATGTGGAGATGTAAAAATGCTTGTCATCGAATGCAAAGGTGTCGATGCATTACAGCCTCGATTTTTTAAGAGGTTCTTTTAGATCACAAATTGACCTCAGAAAAAGAAGGCCGGCTTTTAGGAGAGAGGGCCACCCGGTGACAGCACCAAAATTCAGCAGGGTGAGCATTTTGCAGTGGAGAGGAACCCAAAGCAGTGTGGGATGCCAGCTGACACAGCCACTCACACATCAGCACAAGCATTAAGTGATGTGCTCCATCCCAGCCTGCGGATCTGGATCGACACTGCGCTGACAAGTAAGGAGGCATCTACAGGTCTGTGCTGAGGACCATGGCAGTGCAGCCTTGCTGCAGCTGGCACTCCTGTCTCATTGATACTGTACTGATGCAAGTAGTCTTGGCTTTCATCTCAGCAACACCTAGAGCTAACTGTGACCACGAGAAACCTCAGTGATGTTAAACACAAAGGCTAAAAACTACACGAAATGCTGACTGCCATCGAGAATACTTCAGTATTCAGAGGTAGGATAAATTTCCCCTAAACTATGGCAATATAACTTTTTTGGTAAAAAATACCTTTTTACCATGTTTGGTATCTGAGAGCTCTGCTTACTGTATAGTTAGTGATTAATATCATCACTGAAAGATCTTTTCCTTGTTTAAGTAAATAACAAATACCAAAGCCCAAATCATTTTAAATATACCATAAAACGTTGGGAAGATTGAAAACTTTAGAGGCACTAGAGCATCATTCCAGTTTCTGCAAGAAGCAGAAGGAATATTTTCAGTGACTTCAGTGGGATAATTTTGTAATGACCTTTACAAGATTCGGCTCAGTAGCACGTATTTATGGGTCCATTATCCGGTTATCAATATTCAGAACTAAGTGCCTTTCTAGTCTTTTGAAAGATACCTTTTCTTCAAGCAAATCAGAACTGCAAATATACTGTTCTCTCAATGAACTCAGAGAAAATAGAAGGTTTTTTTCCATATTAGTGACTAAATAAATGTAAATGAAATTGTTAAAAAGTTGAAAGTTAAAGTTCCGTCTCTAATCACCTCTCAGTGGTGTCACTGAAATGATGATATAATCTAAAATAATCATGAATTGGAATTATCTTGTTAAGTGCTATCTTGATTTAATCAACTGTTCCTGTAATTACATTATGGCTCTCCCATTAGTACTTTATCAGCCTCATTGAGGGCTGGATACTTCCACTATTAAAATTTTTTTATAAGCTACAGTTGATGTGCAGACCTCAAGATGGTTGGAATTTATTGCAGCTTAACTGCAAAAACAGTGGGTTTTCCCCTACAAAAAAAAAAACAGGAAGAAAAGCTCTAGCATTTATTTTCAGATTCCTTTAATCCATCCAGAAAATACTTGGGCATAAGGAAATTTTACCTTTTAAATTTAAGGCTATTTTGCAAACATAATCATGAAAAAATTGGAGTAGAAAACTAATTTTTGCAGGAGGATTGTTGCATCCAGAGCAAAAGCATGTCCCAGAAAGGCTCAAGTCTCTGATTCCGTGCACTTTGGAGACTGTTCTGCAAACTTACCTGTAATGACATACCTGCTGCAAAGCGACAGGAGATGAACCACTGCCTATTGAAGTGGACAGGTTCATTTTAATCTTTGAGAATTTGGATTAATAACTCTGGAGTTATAAGCGAAGTCAGCCAATTGATTAAAAAAAAAAAACCAGAATTATACTTGAGCAATAACTTGGACACACACTGTTTCTGATACCTGTGTTCTCTCTCAGCTGTTTGGTTGCTTTTTAACATATGTACCTGAAATACCTGTGTGATTGTGTTGCGTGGCACCCTGAGCCTGATTTCATCTTAGAAAAGCAAGCTGAAATCCTGCAGTGCCATTTGCATACATGACAAAAAGAAAATATATCTCGGAAAAATGAGGGATATTCTAGGCCATGTAACAGCTAAATAAGCTGTATAAAGGATGAGTATAAAACCCTGTACCTAGTTCCTTGGCAGTGTGTGCTTGTGCTATTTTTTGCAGTGTTTTCATAAGTGTTGGCTTCCTGGTTTGCCTTATTTGTACTTAGTAAGGCAGATTCTAACATGTATAAAAGCAGTCATGTGAGTGCACACATTAGGAATTCATGGAAAAATGGAGTGACGGGGACATATGCTTCCACTAAACACTTACATGAACACAGTATGCATTTGCACAAGTCCTGAAACTAGACTTAGAAGAAGAAATCTTTTCTCTCCTTGTTAGAGGAAGGTCAGATTTTTCTCCAATATAACATCAACTACCCCAGACACACGATCTGATAAGCAATGTAACAACTTTTTTTTATTACAGCAATACCTGAAATCAATTGTTTAAGTGATAATGAGCCAATCAGAGAAAAGAGAAAGGCGATTGAGTGAAAGTTACTGTAGAACCAGCAGAGGGAGCTCCAAAATTTGAATTGTTTTCTGCAGTGGGAAGCGTCCTTGGAGCCTACTGTTGCGAAAAATAGTCACTGAACACCAATGGCTGTCTGCACTGCTTCTTCTCTGGTCCCAGGAATTCACAACAGCAAAATTATTTCATATTTCCTCGTGTAGGAGTACTCTTCTGACAAGCTTAAAATGTAATTTAAAAGGTCTCTGCAGTACCACTGTTTCTTGGAAGAAATAATCATAGTATAATTCTAAAAATTTCCAGTGATCAAATCATATGCCAAACTCTTTCTTAATATATTAAATGTCAGAACTGTTGCCCTTGTTACCTGAAACCATCACACTTAACAGTAAGCCATGAGGAAGAGACAGACTGTGACATTAAATGCTCCTTGCCAAACTAAGACATATGATACCTCAACAGAGTGCCCTGGCCTGGGTCACAACAGGCTTTCTTATTTTTAGAATTAGGTCCAATATGATGGCTGCCAGGACACTGAAGGGACATGGAGCATGGAATCAGCCATGGAGTGCTTTCTTCATGTGCTGCATAAAAAGCAGCCGGTCGAGGGAGGTGATTCTCCCCCTCTACACCACTCTGCTGAGACCCCACCTGGAGTACTGCCTCCTCCAGCTCCGGGGCCCCAGCTTAAGAAGGATGAAACAGATCCAGGGAAGGACCACAAAGATGCTCAGAGGGCTGGAGCACCTCTCCTGTGGAGACAGGCTGAAAGAGTTGGGGTCGTTTAGCATAGAACAAAGAAGGTTCCAGGAAGACCTTATAGCAGCCTTCCAGTAACCTCTTCCAGTAACCTAAGGGGGGCCTGCAAGAGAAATGAAGAGGAGCTTTATACAAGGACATGTAGTGATAGGGCAAGGATTGCTTCAAGAATGCTTCAAGCTCAAAAAGGGTAAGTTTAGACTACATATTAAGAAGAAATTCTTCACTGTGAGGATAGTGAGACACTGGAACAGGTTGCCCAGAGAAGTTGTGGATACCCCATCCCTGGAAGTGGCCAAGGCCAGGCTGGATGGGGCTTTGAGCAACTTGGTCTAAGTGGAAGGTGTCCCTTCCCATGGCAAGGAGTTGGAACTAGATGGTCTTTAAGGTCCCTTCCAACCCAAATCATTCTATAGTTCTATGA
Source organism: Pachyramphus minor (assembly GCA_013397135.1). NCBI lineage: Eukaryota > Metazoa > Chordata > Aves > Passeriformes > Tyrannidae > Pachyramphus > Pachyramphus minor. The sequence goes on along the minus strand of VYXB01005132.1, from coordinate 41,909 downwards.
TCTGGCCAGGAAAATTAATACACCTCAACAGTTCTCCCTGGCACAGACTCACACAGACCTGGACCCTTTTGGCATTACACCTTCCTCAACTTGGAGTAAGAAACTGTCCTGGCCAAGGAGAAGTGTTACTGAGAATTGTTTTACTGTCAAAATCTCAGACTGAAAACAAGCACAGTTGAGGAATGAGCAGGTCAAGTGTTCTCCGGATCTCTTTGCTGATGTAGCTATGGAGTGCTTCTACCTTTAATTATTTCTTTCAGCAAAAGGAATTGGAGAGAAAAAAAATACCCACTCAGCACAATGTATTATCACTGAGAGCTGCACAATTTAAAGTTCCTTGTCAGCAGTGTCCAAGGCAAGGATGGCTTTGATACTTCTCATCCTTTCCTCAATAACATGCTTATGCATTGGCATGAGCATTAAGCTGATTAACATTAGCTTAATTGGTAGCATCCAGGTTTGAGCAGAATGCTCTTGAAAACTCTCCTTGGGTATTATCATGAGAAGCTTTTCTCTC
>VYXB01005132.1:0-37418 GCA_013397135.1 Pachyramphus minor | reverse complement strand
CACCCATCTTCTCTTGCCAGCATGGCAGTACAAAAAGGCCTTGGTTCTGTTTAAGCACTACTCAACAATAACAAAAACATCTCTATATTATAAACCCTGTGTTCAGCACAAATGCAAAATATACCCCAGTGTGAAGAAAATTAATTCTACCCCAGACAAAATCAGCATAGTTGATCTGTTATGAGTTTGCACAGCTAACAGCATCAATCAGCAGAACTTCCCAAGCCATGGCCTCTCTGAAGAATACCCACAGGTTTTTTTTAAAAACATGAGCAGCAAAGTAGGAAAATACAGTCCCACACACATCTACCCACACACAAGACNATAATTGATCTGTTATGAGTTTGCACAGCTAACAGCATCAATCAGCAGAACTTCCCAAGCCATGGCCTCTCTGAAGAATACCCATGTTTTTTTTAAAAACATGAGCAGCAAAGTAGGAAAATACAGTCCCACACACATCTACCCACACACAAGACCAGGTTAGGTGGGGCTTTGAGCAACCTGGTCTAGTGAAAGATGTCCCTGCCCATGGCACAGGACTTGGAACTAGTTGATCTTTAATTCCCTTTCAACCCAAACCATCCCATGATTCTATGGGTTTAAACCCCAATTAATCACTTAAAGCTGCAGATCAGTTTCCTCTGCTATCCCACCCAGAAGCAGGGAAGGGCAAAATAACTACCAAAGCCAGATGCAATGGAAATGATCATGCAACAAATGAAGGTTTTTTTGCAACAACAAAAAAATATAACTCTCTGAACCGTGCTTGTATGTTGGAAATTGAACTTTGGGACAGGAGGTTAGGAAAAAAACACCTGTTTGAGAACAGCAGCCCTTTGTTCCTCAGGGCTTTCTCCTGGCCTTGCTGTGGTGCTCCAAGCTACGGTCTGCCTAAGCAGCTGCTGACAGCTGCAGCCACCAGCTGTATCCAAGGGGATCCCGAGAATGAACCCAGCTCAGCAGCCGTGAAAATAGTACCCTGAAGACATGAAGCAATTGTTGGTCTGAATGCCATCAAGCTCCAGGGAGAATCAGTACTGCCTAAAGGGAAGAATGGTCTCTTCTCTTCCAACTCACTTTATGTACCTTGTTCACCCTATTCGAGTTCATTCTTCTCCTGTTATTAATTCTCTGTGGCATTTTTAATGCTGTATATTTCTTTTGCATTTGATACTTCAGGAGAGAGGAAGGATAAATGGATGAAACTCCTAGATTTAATACACGTTGATGCCTAACCTTAAGCAGTGGTATGACCCTTCTGGAAGTCTATCCTCTGTCAAGTAACAGTACCGAAGAAATAAATATTAGTATTTGACAGCTGTCCTGGAGATTACATCCCTATTACTACTCACCTTGAACAGAGTAAACTAAATAAAGCTAAAAAAGTTACCAGACGTGATCTCATATTCAAAGAACCAGCGTCACTAAAATAACACTATAAATTCAACAACCTAATATAATTATTAAGGTGGAATGTGGTCTGTTTTGTAGTGTATTGATTTAAGCCTCTCTCTCTCTCAATTTGTAGCAGCAGTACCACTGCTGGCATTGGGTTAGACCTGCTGGCATCATTACATCTTGAACAATATCTACAGTATAGCAGTGAGTAATGACAATGGCCAACATTTATCATGCAGAGTTTTAAGATTTGCGGCAAGCAAAGTATTTAAACCTAACGTTAAAAGGGAGGGCTTGTACTTATGGGAACAAATGATGAAAAGTAGCAAGAAGATAGAAAACATAAGACACTTCTTTTGTCTGTCTAGGAAAGAAAAAAAAAGTGACTTCTCATGTTCCTTTCTGTGTAGGTTGATCCTGGGGCAGAGGGGGTTGTTCTCAGAAAAAGATCTGTGAGATGTGGTAGCATTCTCTCTTTGTCCCTACAGTACTGTCCTTCTTTTCCCTGGCCTGTGATATTGATTCTTCCTGCCCTTGCTGTCCCACATTTTATTCCTTCTCAGTGGCCCCATTATAATTTTTTGCTTTCTTTACTGCTGACCTCATAACCTCAATCTATGATTTTGTGCTTCTGTGAGTCTTATTTTCACATAGCTCTTTTCAGTCCTGTATTCTGTCTTCTGCAAGCACACACACCCACACACCTTTCCCCACCCTCCCCCCATGTCTATCCAAGAATGCTCCTTCACATCTCATCTCTTCTACTGTGGGTTTATATCCCTTATGTATTAATAGAATGCACACATATGTATATATGCTGGATCTCAGATGATGAACCCATCTTTTTTTAAATATGTCTGTGAAGTTGTGCGTATCCAGGCTTGCCAATGAGCTGTGCCAAGTATGTTCCACACTAGCCTGGTTAGGCAGTCTCTGAACTGAAGATCATACTATGAGCAGAGCAGCGGATACACTCGAGTAGCTGAAGCCAGTGGCCCTGCCTGTCTGCAGACAAAAGGCTGGCAGAATAAAGGACAGAAGTGATAAAAACTGACAAAAGACCCCTTTGAGAAAGGCATTTAAATGCATTTTACGGTTGGTAAAGAAGAAATCTCCTTCCACCTCATGCTTCATCCCATTCTAAGATGGCTGTTTAAAATGGCACCCTGCCTGAGCTGACACACTTCTGACGTGCTCCAAGCTCTCACCCCAGAATGTCAGTCTAACAGGGCACCTAGAACTAAACCAGGCATTTGGAGCACTGCCCAATTACACTTACAGATACATTTTTAGGTGTGAACTAATCATAACTGTGTCAGCTTTGCTGCATGTCTGTCATGAGTAATACAGCATTTGGCACAATCTTTAAGGCTTGTTCCTGCAGTGATGTTATTGAGAATGCCCTTTTTTATTTTTAAAGAGTAACTTACTGATTCCCTGTTGATGTGGTAGAGAGGAAAAAAAAAAAAGAGAACAAGGGCTGTGGTGGGGAAAGCTTTGTAAGTGTGAATTCCCATGTTCAAAAACGAGATGAAAAACTGCGAAAGAAAATACCACTACTAGTACAGTCAATCTTTAAATCCTGCTCGTGATTTTTTTTCCAGTTGTAGAGTGAGCAGTGCTGGTTTACATGCATTTGCTCTTTTTATATAGAGGGGAAAGAAATCTCTTCTTCCTTGATATCACATGTAATGTGAAATGTGCAGTTTATTGCTGAAAAGATGGTGGGGTTTTTTTCTGTGGTAGGTGCACTGAGGGAAAGCCAAAGAAAAGTAACTGCTTCCAGCAGAGGGAGCTCCAAAATCTGATTTTTTGTTTTTCTGTGGGGGTGACAGATGGTGCTTTTCTCTGACATAGATGATCTTTGGTAGAGTACTGTTTGTTAACATATAAATCCTTTGATGATTTTCATTCCCTTCTGTTAGGAATTCCTCTCCTTCTCTCTCACAATCCTCAACACTAAAATTATATCGGAATTCGTCTATGCGTAAGGGTATTTTTTGGGCTGTCCTAACAATTTTTATATGTTTAAGTTGATTCCAACTTATTTTTAAAGGCAACAGTTGGAATATCTTTTCATAGCATTTATTTAAGGTATTTCTGTTCAGTTTTTCTATTAAAAAATAAATTATAGCATGTTATATATTTTTATGTGCATTTTCCTAAATTTCCACATGAAAACTCTTCTGGCTCAGGAAATAAGCAGAGCTTATTCCATTATATAAATTCCATTTCATGTGTTTCATCTTCTGGTTAGTCGAGTCAGCCAGTCCCAGACAAAGCAGATTATATGAGTTTAAGCCCTCGCCTCATCAGCTCCTTCTCTCTCCTCATTGTTCAAATTCATTGAATAATGACTGCAGATCTTGAGACCACTTTCTTACTTCTGATACTCAGCTCCTTCTAATCTAACAGATATTCATCTAATCTGAGGTGTGAAAGGTGACATTCAAGTGCTATTGCCCTCACAAATGACCTCTAGTAGATATGCCCTGTTTCAGTTAACATGAAAAAAATAAATCAGCACCTGTCTCTTCTTCACAGCACTGAAACCTTTGCCTCTGCAGAGAAGCGGATCCCCAGTCCTCACAGGCCAAGTGACAGAAATGCTGAGTAAGTGAAGTATGGATGCAAAACCACACTTAGCTCTCCCTTTTGGCTTCATTTTAATTTATTTTTTTTTAATTTCCTGAGGCTTTTGTGCCTCAAGAACTTGTAAAAAGCCATGTCTGCTGCCCTGAACTTTTATTACAATGAAGACAGAAAACATATGGCATTTGGCTCCTGGTCATGTCATACCACTAAAATATCCAGTCTGCTGGGGCTTCTTCTTTTTCTCTGGTGAGACATAATGGGAGCAAGCTCAAGGACTATCTGTGCAGTCCTTTAGCAGCTGCTCTCTGTGCACAAGGGGTCCAGACAGTTGTGGGCGCAATGAATGCCCTTCTAAAGCAGTGTGGCAGTGTCCTTGATGTAACTCCCTGTTCTGCCAAAGAATTAATGTCATGATGTACTCCTTCGCAGCTCTGCTCATGCTGAGGCCGCCCCCAGATGCAGGAGAGCGTGTCAGCATTCATTTTGCAGACAAGAAGGTAGAAGTGTTTGTTTGCTGCCAGCTGCTCGATTTCTCTGCCCTATAGAAAAAAGAGCTGGAAAACATTTGTGCAATTTGGAGCTTCTCATCATGAACTCCTGGGTGCATGGTGGCTGTGTTGGGCCCAAATAATCAGAAAGCAGGATCTGGCTCCACAATCTGTTTTGTTCCTCTCTCCCCTCCTCTTTCTGTTTTGCTTCCAAGAGCTTTCTCTGGAGTCAGGATGATGGCTGGGCGCCTTGGATATGTGAAAAGCAAGCCACTAATTTAGGAGCAAAAGTAGTGCTTTTGGCTTATTTTTCAAGAAGTTTACTGATGCCCGGGCATGTGAATACTGAAGCATTATTTGTCACACTGCAAAAAATAGTTACAAAACAGTCAGGTTCAGATTTTTTTTGGTGCATTTTAAATGTGTTAAAGTCATGTCACAAACTATTAGTTTAAAATATGATGCTTTCCCAAGTCATCCTGCCTAATGGAGAAGCAAAACTTCCATCTGATACCTTCGGCTCAAAGACTGCTCACCTCCCAGCTCCTCTCCCTCTGACATGCTGCCAAGCAGAGCTGGGAGATCAGATTAATTCCTGGAAGTCTTTGTGCTCTCAAACCGCAGCTGAATTTCCTCTTCAAGCAATTTTCAGCAGGGCTAATTTCAGGGATTGATTCCTCAAGTTCACTCTGTCTGACATCATGCCTGCTCTAAGGAGTATTATTTCTTAGTAATCAAGATGTTCTCAAGATCATTTGTTTCTGTATCTTTTACCTTTCTCCTGCGTCCACAATCTAGTCAGCCCAAGACCAGTGTTAAAAAGGTAAATGTTCACTTCATTAAGCATTTGTTTTCTCCTGTTGCTCCTCTTGTCATCAGTTTGGAGCTTTGTGTCTAATTCTTACATATTTTGCAGCTGTGTAACCCCTGGTACTGCAATTTTCCAACTCTTTGTATCTGACATACACACTCCTATAAGCCTGCCCTCTGAGTATGGAATCTGAGAGAGAAACACACAGAAGAGACGCTGCTTTTGATCTGGCTCCTCTTCTCTTACATTCCCACGGCCTGACTTCACTCTGTGACAAATGCGGGCTCCACACTCATCCCTCACACGGCACACTCAGAATGGGATCCCTGTGTCTCCAAATGCCACTGAACCCCTGGATGCAGCTCCAGCCTGATCTTCAGCCCCCAGCACCCCTGGCCCCCGCTGGCTTCTGCTGCACCAGGCAAGGCACTGCTGCAGCTCCAGGTCAACAAGGCAGCGTGTGGAGATGTAGAAATATTGGGAGACATGGGCTGAGTTCACTTCCTAAAGGAAAGTGACTCCATGATTTTAAACAAATCATGTCACAAATCATGTCTTCATATATATATGGCCTTCTGGATGTTTCCTCCTCTGGGGAGGACTGAAGGGGGTGTGGCCTGTTTTCCCAGTTCCCAAGTGTCACGATGGTCGCCATCTTAGGCCGACACCTGGTGCCCACAAAACCGCCGCCTCAGGGTTCTGCAGTGCGTGGCCCTGGGTCTTCTCCACCATCTCCCGGTGTGAGGTGAGGCTGGGCGTGTCCAGGTACTGGCTGTCGGCTGGAGTTGTGGAGCACAAGGAGCAGAAGAAACACAGTGCAATGTGGGGAGCAGGAGGAGGAGGCTGAGTTTGCAGGGACAGTAGAGGAAGGCTGAGCGATTCTGGGGGTATGTGCTGGATTACACTGATGGGTAGCATGATCCCTGCAGCAGGAATCACTATCTATAGGATATCAGGTCAGCAGGAAATTTCGTTCAGATTGAAGCTGGTGTTCCATGTATTTCAATGGAATATTTTCTGATTTTTTTTTTCTCCATGCATACCCTCTTACTCTGGAAACATGTAATTTAAAAGCTTTCAGCAGCCCGCAAACCATCGCACTAATGTGCATCAGGCCTTTCAGCAGAGAAGCTACTGCCCTTCCTGAGGGGATATGGGCTGTGCCTGTGGCATCAGCACTGGTATCATCAAATCCTAATTGAATTGTACAGTTTTTTCCAGCGGAAATCAAAAGGTAGATTCAAAACTGAGCTGACCCTTAATAAATGCAATTAGGCACATATTTTTTCTATTATTGTTCTCACTGCTTTTAAGCCCTATGTCTAAGGGACCCACAGCTTCATAGATGTTGAGGTTTTCAAAATGCGGACATCAACAGTCAGGATGCCAAGGCCATTTTCTTTGTGTGAAGGTCTTTTTTAAATTCAGCAAATTTTGAATCCAGGCTGCAATGTGTATGTTAGCAATAAAGCAGGAGAATGAGAGAGTTGGTTTTTGTCCATACTTATTTCTGAAGAAATATGGAAAGCTGAAAGTCAAGAAATATTTCAGGTTTTCTATTTTGTTTCTATACAACTTTTTAGAGCTTATCAGACTATGCTGGCACAAATGGTGGTTAAAAAAACACATGCAGAACAACTTTGATATGTTTTTCCAGGAAACAGCATCACGAAATACCACAGAGAGGGAAGATGCCCTTTGTGCAACATAGCTGAGTTTAACACAACCATCTGGGGAGGAACCTGTGATATCCTCCAGACAGAATAGGTGAAAGGGAGGGTGTCTCTGCTGGAGCTCATAATTTTGAGAAGTCTATGCTGTAACAAGCAGATTAACATCCTTGCCCTGGGATCCTTTGAGAACTGTTCACCAAAATTATCCCATTTACCTTTTCCTTCACATTACCAATCCTCTCACAGACTGGGCAGCCATGGTTATTTGTTCTGTTTAATAGTATACGTTCTTTTTTGTTTGTTTGGCATGGCTTATGCATATAAGAAATGTTTCTTATACTATAAGAAATGTTCATGGCTCAATATTTCCAATGTTTTTCTCTGCCGAAAGAAGCCCTTTACCTCTTTATGAGTGAAATGCAGACCACCACTATTTTTCTCAGGCAAGGTCTGAGGACCCACTGGGGTAAACAGCTAAAACTGATAAAATGTGAGGCCCCAGAGAGCCTTTTAAAAGGCTTTAGAAGGCCACAGACTACCCATAGGCGATACCTCAGTACTAGAAAGTGGAACAGGACCAGGGCACTGGTCTGCAATCATGTGTCTTATTTAATTGTTACGGTGCTCCATGGCACAGATTTAGTCCATGCCAGCTAGAGATATTGCTGGAAACAAAGAGGTTTGGATGCCTGAGACTTCTCCTAATGGGTGGTTCAGACATGACCATCATGTCTGGAGGCAAGGGGGAACAGTTTAGCTTTGTGTACATGTGCCAGACCATGTTGCATTGCTTCAGGCTATGGAAAAGTGTCTAGCCTGTTTCATTACTACTGTAGATGTAGCCTTACAGTTTTATACTTAGTGCTGCCACTAGTTTTACAAAATAGCATCAGTGAGGGGCTCTGCACGTCAGTCATGCCAACCCTAGGTTGCTGGCAACTTTTAGTGTTAGGTTAGATCATTTGCAAAAGATACAGTCACAGCAATGCCTGGTGTGGACTTCGGCTGCTGGTAATCTTCAAAAAGTTACTTTCTTTTTTTTTTCCTGCATTATTTTCTTTATTTTAAACCTCCTTAGAACTGTAAATTCCTTGGTAGTGCTCTATTATAATTCAGTCAGGCTGGTGAGGAGATTCCCCATGTAGCAATAGCAAGCCTGTACACAACAGTGCAGCCTCCACCATTTGTTCCAAACAGACCTGCCAGAAATCAGTCAGTTTGTTCTTGCTTCTTCCTGCAGCTTTATCAAAAATCAGGGAAATCCATTAGATAGTTTACATTAGTAAAACACTGTTAACTACTCACATGTCTAGTAGTGAAGAAAAATTACCTTTACTAACTAAGGTGCTGCAGAGATAAGGGCAGTCACATCAGAAGGTCCCTGGGTCACAATATGGAGATTTCTTGTTTGTGAAGCATGGCTAGGTTAACACTCATCTTTATTCTCCCTTCAGGGACTTAAAAGGAAGATTTTTAGAAACCGCTATATCAGCCTTACTGTGAATAACGTTTTATTTTATGCCTCAGGAGAGGCAAAGATGTTTGATTTTTAAAATATGCAAATAGGGCATGAATCACTTTAGACCCTGTTGGCTAGTGGTTTCCTGCCTGGGAGAGAGATGTCTGAGTAGCTCTCTGGCAGAGCAGTGTCCACCTCCTGCAATGCCCCTGCATTCAAGGCTGCCGGTCACATGGATTTGTCCCTTGTTGGAGTCCTCAGCAATGATAAAAGAGGCTTACGAGGGAGGTTTTCAGCTTTGCCTGGCCATGCTCCTTGGCACACATCCCTTCTTCCTGGGGAAGGGCAGCCAAGTGGATCCCCAACAAAGGCACCACTTCCAGAGCCAGTTATAGGAGTGCCAAAGAGAAGGACAGCTTTTAGCAGACGTGCTGGGAGAGATGAAAGAAAACAAAAGCCAGAATTTCTATATCCCTTATTTTCTTGTTGTAACTGCTTGCAGGTATGCAAGGGGAGTATGAAGGGACATGGAAGGATCAGGGACAGACATGCACTGATGCAGGATCTGACCAAAGGCCTATCTAGCTCAGATTTTATGTGTCACTAAGCTGACTGAGGCCATTACACAATGAGTAGATGCTGGAGAAACCTCAAGTGTTGAAATTGTTGCAAGACATCAAAAACATGTCCTGAGATGGTGTCAAGAGGTCTCAGTGCAAGTGCTTAGCGCTTGCTCCAGAAGGCTCCAGGGAGCTCCAGGGCACACAGAATTATTGTTGTAACGAGCTGGTGGCTGAAACGCATGAGGGAGTCAATGGCAGGTGTAAAATCCTACTAATTGTGTAATTACTTATTTAGTAAAGACAGAAAGATTGGGAAAAAAAAAGGAAGAAGTAACTGCTGATGGAAGACCGTGGCAACAGGTCAAATGTATATGGTACTTTTCCCTAATGTTCCCCGGACTTTATACATATTTGATAACCTTCTGTGGATTTTGTGTAGACATAAGAACGAGGGAAGGGCACACAGCTGCAATGTGGAACTCATGGCATGAGGAGTTGGGGATGGCTACAGGAGTGGGAGTAGCAGGATGTGAAGGTGATTAAGGCAATGTGATGTGAATAGCAGAGTGTCTTGGTCACCAGCAGCAAGTCAGAGGACATCATGTGCTGCCTGAGGGGATCCCTCAGATCTTTGATTGAAGGACCTTGTGCATTAGAAAAGAGACACTGTAGCTGTGTTGCACACACATGCAGCCTGCTGTGCAGGTGAGGAAGTTCCAACACTAGACGGCACACCAAGCACATCAACTTGTTTAGGCTTAAAAGCTGTCATTTGGTGCTTACCTCACTGCTATGGAAGTGTGGGCCTGACTTGAACAGCAATAGCCTGCTGGAAGTCAGAGTGGAGAAGAAATGAAATTGCACTTGCCCACTTTTTATTTCTTTCAGAAAATATTTTTATTATTCAGGCAGAGTAATGTGAGAATGATTCAGAGGGAGGTGGAGTTGAGAATAAGGAATTTCAGCCCTCTACTCTTGTAATGTTGGTAGGAAGTAAAAATTTGACAGTATTCGTTATAAAACCACAGACCTGCTTTTGGCAACTATTCTTTTTGAAAATATTTTTTAAAATAGACTCTGTGTTGTCCTTGTTAATCACTGCCTTTAGAAATCCCTTGCATCTGGAATCTGCAGGAAATCATAGTGGGTGTGAGTGACAAGGTTTTGGTAGCAGGGGGTTGAAGGGCTGGCTTCTTTGAGAAGCTTCCCCTGTGTCCAGTAGATCCAATGCCAGTCAGCTCCAAGATAGATCCACTGCTGGCCAAGGCTGAGTCCATCGGTGAGGGTGGCAGCACTTCTGGGATGATGTATTTATTTAAGAAGGGGGAAAAGTTGTTGAGTAACAGGAATTACAGCTGGAGAGAGGAGTGAGAATATGTGAGAGAAAAAGCTCTGTAGACCCCAAGGTCAATGAGGAAGGAGGGGAAGGAGGTGCTCCAGGTGCCAGAGCAGAGATTTCCCTGCAGCCCATGGTACAGACCATGGTGACACAACTGTCCCCCTGCAGCCCTTGGAGGTCCAAGAGGGTGCAGAGATCCACCTGCAGCCCATGGAGGACCCCATGCCAGAGCAGCTGGATGCCCAAACAAGGCTGTGACTCTGTGAGAAGCCCGTGCTGGAGCAGGCTCCTGGCAGGACCTCTAGACCTGTGGAGAGAGGAGCCCACTCCTGCTGGAGCAGCCTGTTCCTGAAGGACCACACCTCATGGAAGGGACCCACTCTAGAGCAGTTTGGGAAGAACTTCAACCTTTGTGAAAGACTCATACTGGAGCAGTTGCTGGAGGACTGTCTCCTGTGGGAGGAACCCCACACTGGAGTAGCAGAAGAAGAAGCAGCAGAAACATGAAGAACTGACCACAGACTCCATTCCCAACCCCCTCTGCTGCTGAGGGGGAGGAGGTAGAAAATTTGGGAGAGAATGTGAGCCCAGGAAGAAAGAAGGGGGCAGAGGAGGATAGGGGGGAGGTAGTTTAAGATTTGGTTTTATTTCTCATTATCCTACTCAGATTTGATTGTTAATTAATAAAACTGATTTTCCCCATCAAGTCTGCATTACCTGTAACTGGTGAGTGATCTCTCCCTGTCTTTATCTCAACCCATGAGCCTTTCCATATATCCTCTCTTTTTTGTCCTGCTGAAGAGGGCAGTGATAGAGTGGCTTTGCTGGGTACCTGGCATCCAGCCAGGGTTGAAGAAACTTTGGACCATGAATAAAAAAACATGATGTGTAGAAAAAAATTCTACCTTGTATTTTTAGTATTTATTTTTAATGGCATAATGACCATCTGCTTTCCAGAACCTGTAAAAAAAATGTTCTGTAGACCTGTTTTTATTGCAATGAATGTCAATATGTTTCTTTCCTGTTATCATGGCTTTGGCCTCTAGTATCTGTTACTACTGCAAACTGATTTGTTCCTAATAATAGAAAATAGGTCACAAATGAATGTCCTATTTTTGTTTGAATTGGGGTCCAAAAATTGGAGCAGATTTAAATATACTCATGAGGTTTATATACTGCAGGGAAAGATGGTGATGATTTTCTTTCGGACCAAAGCTGCCTTAAAGTGCTTGTGTTTGTGAGCATGTGAAATTTTTCATTGCTACTAATAACTGGCTAAAAATTATGTTTCCCTTTGTTTAAAGTAAGGAAATAAAGTGGGGGAAGTTTAAGTTAAATATTAGGATAAGGGTCTTCTCCCAGAGGGTGGTTGGGCACTGGAACAGGCTCCCCAAGGAAGTGGTCACAGCACCAAGACGGACAGAGTTCTAGAAACGTTTGGACAATGCTCTCAGGCACATAGTGATTCTTGGGATGGTCCTGTGCAGGGCCAGGAGTTGGACTTCAATCATCCTTGTGGGTCCTTTCCAACTCAGGATATTCTTTGATTCTATGATTCAAAAAGTGGCCCAACTTTTAGGCTGGTTGTATTGCTGTAGTCACCAGGCTGTCAGCAGGGCTTTAACTTATTTCACAGACATCAGGGCCTAAGGGTCACACAGCAAAGTAGCAGCTTGTGAAGTCCAGTCAGATTGAAGTTTTTTACATGAAGAAATACTAAATTGTTCAAAACTTTGCTGTTTCTCACTACTGACTCCACTATTGGATTGATGTGAAATAGCAGCCTACTGCTCACCAAGGGTTTTGTTGAACATTATCAATTTTTTTTAAATAAAGTGGAATTACAAAATCAATAATGGTAATTGTTGAGTGGAGAGAGACTATTTACAAGAGCATTTAGTGACAAGACAAGCAGGAATGGCTTCATACTGAAAGAGGGCAGGTTTAGATTTGATATTAGGAAAAAAATCTTTACTGTGAAAGCAGCAAGACGGAGGAACACGTTGCCCAGAGAACTTGTGGATGCCCCATGCAGGAAGCATTTAAGGCCAGGCTGGATGGAGCTCTGAGCAACCTGGTCTAGTGGAAGTTGTCCCTGCTCACAGTAGGAAGGTTGGAACTAGATGAACTTTAAGGTCCCTTCCAACCCAGGCCACCTCAAAGTTTCAGACTCTCCTTCTCCTGTGCTGATGCAGAGGCAAGGAAAGTAACAGACAATGTGCAACAGCTGAAGCCAAATCAAGGTGTTTGTATGTGGAGAAATATCACTGTTCAGTAAAACAAATGTTTAAAATCACAGGCTGCTGGGGTGCTGCTCTGTGCTGAAGTTCAGCACTAGGACCTTGCTGGTTTGGTACAGTCACTTTGAAAAGGAACCCTGGATGAATGGTGTCCTTTTCATAAGCCCATTTTCCTGCCCATATTTCACAGGCAAGTTTTCCAAGCCATTTGTGTTACTCTGAAGCTGTCTTCTTGCCCTTTGGTTTCCTTCCAAGTATGATTCTCTGAAAGCTCTTCACTAGCTCACATTCGTAGGCTGTGAAATGCATGGTAGGTAGTGGGGAAAACAGGAAGTCTCAACGTAATTCCCAAAGGTTATGTGTGGGATTGAAACCAAAAACTGTGTTGTGTTTGTTTTGGCCAACATAGCTGGAACCTAGTGCTGTGGAGTTATTAATGTGCAGCAAAACATTCCAGTGGGTATGCACCCATGAACCTGCTGACTTCTTGTTACTGTATTTAAAGAGATGCTGTAGAAAATAAAACCTGATTTATCCAGTGAACTTTAACAGCACTGCATCTGTTCAGATGACGCAGTTTCTAAGAATATGCTTTTTTTTAGAGCTCCTGTTATTCTTCTGATCACTCCTATGGGCAGGACAGGGAATCCTTCACGCGGTCTGTTTCCTATATTCTCTGCAACTTATTTATTTGAGAGGAGGAAAAGGAAGAGTAACAACTCTATGAATTTATCCTCTTCAGCACACTGAAGGTTCTTCTCCAGGGAGTCCTTCCTGCAGTTACTTCCTGCAGTATGGCACAGACTGCTCTCCACCATGGTGGAATTTTGTATATGTCCTTTCATCCATTTTGGGTCTCTCTTTGTGAATGCTTTTGTCTGCTGCACCTCCTCTTGACTTATACACCAATGTCTGGCCTTGGCTTTACACCAGAAAACAGGAGTCAGTGTTATGCATATATTCAGTGCTCAGCTCTGTGGCCAGCCTGAGGAAAACAAGACCGGGGACAAAAAAGCATGATAGCCAACATCAGAAGCAAAACTCATTCTGATCTGTAATGAAATCATCTCTAGCAGTTCCCTCCATCCCCAGAATTAGAGTCGGAACTGTATTCTGAAGTGTGAGGAGACCAGTATTATCCTAAAATTGTTCTGGTGCTGCTGTGATTAAGGGTATGCCTAGAACTGCACTGTGAATTTCAGCAGTTTGCCCCCTGGGGAAAGCAGCAATGTTTTGTGCCTGTCCAATGGTATTTCTTTTGCTAAAACCTTGTACTGGATTTGCTAACAATTCTTTCAGCCATGATCACATGAAACTGTACCTATTATGTATAATAATTTGCACTCATGTTGCTACCCTCTTAAGCATTTAGAGCTAGAAGTCCATACTAGAACCTGATGGCCCAGTTAGGAATGACAGCAATGCATTATGGAAAGATGAGTTTTCATCCTTCCTGTTCAAGAAACGACTGGATGTGGCCCCTAATATTATGGTTGAGTTGACATGGGGGGGATTTGTCGAAGTTTGGACTTGATAATCTTGGAGGTCTTTTCCAACCTTAATGATTCTGTGATTCTGAGATTCACGTTTCTTCCCCTTAACTCTATACTAATGCCCTGGGAAGATAATTGGTTTTTGCTCAGGGTTGGCTAGAAACTGGGAGAGGGGGTATTCTTTCACTTTACTGTACACTGAATAGATATAAATAGTAATTTGTATAGGCACTTCAAACTAAAAAAAGATATGCTCTACCACAGCTTACCTTAAGGTTTTTACCTACTAATTGAAATTTATCTTCCACTTAACTGCCTTTCAAAGTCATTAGCATTGTTCAGCTGGGGAAATAGCTAAGTTGTAACTCACACTGGCGAACATAAGAGACAAACATAAAAAGCAATCAAACTCTCTTCAGTAACTGAATATCCCAGGCATGTAGCAAAGTTTAAATATGTGCTGGGCTATCCAATGCTGACAGATGAAAATGTCTAATATTACTCTGGTTCCTGGTGTAAAGGGCATCAGGACTTATTATGTGCTGTGTAAATAAGCAGAACTGTGAAAAAATACATTATTGTTGTGGTAAATTTAGGCATACCAAAGGCATCTTAAAACTAACAGCTTAACAACTTACTGCAAGTATCTAGCTGAAAACCAGATCTGTCATGGCCATGCAACTCAAACTTGGAGTACAAACACAGTGCTAGTTTTCCCAGATAACTTAAATGGTCCACTAACCCTTCAAAACTACCTTACAGATTGGGGCAGAAAGGGATTCCTGTCCATTCACATAATGTCTGTGGGTTCTCTTCCTGCTCCCACCAAAAGTGAGAGCTCCATACCAGGTTATCTAAGTCTTCCCTTCTTAGCATTGCTTTGTATTTTTAAGGAGGAAATCCCCCATGATGTAGCTTGCCAAAGTCAGTGGCATCACAGCCACTTGTAGACTGGCAGGACACAATGCTGGTATGCCCCATCCTCTATTCCTATCATGACCTTCTTCTGGGCTTCGGAGAGCTTGTCCTGCCTCACTCGCTCATCTGTTCATGACAGTGAAACCCAACTTCCTTGTTAGAATGCTCAGACAATCCAATCTGAAGTTGAGCCCGAGCTGCAGCATTCCTGAGTGTCTCCAGTGCCACTCTCTCTGCTCTTCCAGTTCAGTGAGTCTAGTGTTGGAGCATTTGTGATTTCTAAAAGTCATAAAATACTTGTTCATGGATGTGCAGATGTTACATTCCTAGCTTGTGATACTTTTCAACTTTCTACCAGGGAATCTCCTAAACTGTTGCAGAGGATGTAGTTTGAATACTTCAGTTTGCTTACAAAAAGATGAGAGTGGGGGCTGGTGGTATAGAAGTTACTATTTTTGCTCCAAGACAGGAAACCAAGCTTTTCTTGTAGTCTGATTCCATCCAGTTGACCTTGTTGCTGTCTTCCATCTTATTGCAGGCTTGTCTCAATAATGTCAATTCTTTTCCTGGTTAGATATTTCCTAGTAGTTCTGTCACCTCTGACAACTCAGGACACAGTCACAGGGGAAACCTCAGCGGAGACAGAATGCAGACAGTTGCTGACATGTTACATACTGGCTCATCTAGCCGTGCTCCAAGACCATCAGTCAGTGCTTCTGCCTCAGCTCCCACCAATGCATCTGAACAGCAGCATTGATTTGCATCACTGGCATATGGCTGCTTGTGATAGCTTGAGTCTCCTCATCTCCTGCCTTTCTCTTTTGTTCATATTTTCCCTTTTTTTTTTTTTGTTTTCAGGTAAACGTAAAAGAATTTTCAGACTGTGAGCTACCCAAATGTGACAGTTGTTAGTTATACATCCTCTTAAAAATCCATTCTTAAATCTGTACACCCTAAGAAATTCAATCCAAATGCTTGAAAGCTTTGCTTCCACATGTATGTTGTAGGGAGACCCATCTGTGAGTTCTCTAACAAAAATGTACAGGTTTTTAAAACCCTCAGCTCAGTTTTATGCATTTTATCTGCACATCTTGCACTAGTATAGCATCTTTTCTCCTCTCCAACACTTTTTTCCTATGCTTAGGGTGAGAGCTGACAGCAAACTGTGCTTGGTTGGTGAGTTGTGCGAGAGAATGAAAGAGCGGAATGGGAGTAATTTTTGTGGGTTCCAATTACCTAGAGCACATGCCTTGAATAATCTGGGCTCATAGATGCTTCCAATGTATTCCTTCTTGTTCTGTCCCACTAAATTGAACAAGCAAAAGAAGGCGCAGCTTCATAATGTGATTACTAGTACGTGGTTGAGTCGTTAAAGGATTAAAGTTGCAATAGACTTTGCATCATTTCCATCTTTTTATCTGAGGAGCAAAGTCTAATTATAGAACCTCATTTATAAAACCTACTCATCCCAACACAGAAAAAAAAAAAACGAAACCACTTTTCATTTCTGCGGGTTGTAATAAATAGTGCTCATAAAGCAATTTTAAAACTGTACACCAAACTCAGCTCCCAACATGTATGCATTACTTCTTCCAAAGTACCAAAGCATGGAGTTACCTACAAGTAAATTCTGTCCCTATATGGCTGAATTTGACCAGAGACTTCTGCATCTCTCAGGTCATGAGTTCAGGTTACTCAGAACCTTTGGAGATTTCTCCAGTGAAGTGTGAGCAGCAGCAACCAACTCCATGCTCCAGTTTTACACAGCCACATCAAGCAGCAGGGGAAGCAGAGATGACAAATCACACTTGCTGTCACTTCAGTGAAAAGATTAGTATTAATGGATTAGGAATCCAATTAGCCACTCCTCTTACTTTAGCAAAAGCTGGCATGTCAAAGGTTGCTGTCTCTCAAGAGAATAGTGTGGCGCAGATGGCTGAAAATCCTGACGTGCTTCGATGCAAAATAAAATTTTGGCCCCTTCATTTTGTTTCCAACTTTGGACCTCCTGAGGAAAGCAACTCTGTCACTGGCTGGCTGGAATCCTCCACACAGCCACTTCCATCTGTAGCCATCTTTCCACTCTAATTGAACAGATTTCTTATCCAGATTGCTATCTGTTTGCCAGGCAGTGTTACAGGGCTGTCAACAAATGGGCTGCAAATCAGTTTTGTATTTGTTTAAATGAAGTTTCTTCTCTTGTCTTTCATTCATCTTCAATGAAGCTCAAGGTCAGCAGTTAGAGGCTTTTTAAAAAGACAAAAAAGTGTTTCTTTTCCACTTCCTGTCTGCTTGCAGAATTATTGTAGTTTATTTTCAGATGCAATTTAATTCTGGGCTTGTTTCAATATTGTGTCCCTTACATAGCAGTATTTCTCGTGGTTTTTTTCTGAGAATTCCCTTATACCCTTTAATGAGGCATTCAGAAGGTTTTGTATTTTGTTGTTATGTGTTAGATCAATATTGACCAGAAAATTTAAAGAATTCCTAGATGTTAAGCTGGACTCTGCTGGGCTTTGCAGTGATTGCAGAGAGATTTGTCAGAGTAGATTAGTGCTTTAGTCCAGTCCCTCCTTCATTTCGGTACTCCAGAAGATGATGGGCATTTCTTCCTCATCGTAGATCAAAACCCATTCCTTAATATGCCCAATTCATTGCAGGGTTTTTTTCCAGGTGTTAAGGGTGATCAGCAGTGATATTTGATTGGTGGTGGGAGTTGCTTTATCCTTCCCTCTTTCTTTCCCTCTTACACATGTTGTCCAGATACTACAGAAGTCTTTGCAGAGTATGAATTTGGATTTGTCAGCTGTTGCCAAAGCACTTTGAATCGTGACTTGTGTCATGACATTACTGACATATTGGGGTATAGGAAGGAATCTAAAGACATCTAGATGAGTCCTTTTTAATTCCTCCACAGAGAACAAAATCTGTGGAGGCATCCTCCAGGAGTTCAGGGGGCAATTGGTAAACATATAACAATAGCACTTCATAGGAAAAAAGACATCTCAGACTTGCCACGGAAGACCACCAAGTATGTACTGTTACTTTAACGCAGATCCAGATATGGAACATGGTCTCTAGCATTATCCTTGATGATTTCCAGCTGATACCAGGCTCACCAAGGAGATCTCAGTCTCTGAAGAAGATAAAGCATGAGAAACTGAAGTTTCTGAATGTCTCATTTGTTCTGAGCTTTGTTCAACTATCCTATAATGAAATCTTAAGAATTACTCAGATCTGAGCAGTCTGTTTCCTATACCTGACATTATTACTGAAGTTGATTTTTGTGGAAGCAGATGCAGGCTGCTGTTGGTCTCCCTCAAAACACAATAAAACTAATGTCATTAAATGAGACCTATTATGTCAATTAAAACGGAACCAATTTTCTAAATACCAGGCATCCATATACTCCAGAAAGGTCTATGACCATGGAAGTGCTATGCAGCAGAATGGATCCAAACGAGCTGTGTTCCCTAAAGCTTCCTAGGCCCCAGTTATCAGTACCCAAAGACCTAACAATGTATTTTTCCTGATGGTCATGACCAAAGACCATCAGATTGTAAAATAGGTAGAAAAATAAATCTCTGGTAGATAGCTGGGGTTAAACCACGACAGCAGTTCTTGGAAACATGTAAGCAGACCCTCTAAGGTAGTTAAAAATTAAAAGCAATAAACAAAATAATTTAGGATGAAAGTTAATATTTTACACCATATGTTATTTTACTGTTTTGGTTGAATAACCTGTGCTGTACATTGTAAAAACTTTATACTGAACAGACAATATATCCTCCTTATAATCTCTAAAATAGATACAATTATATATTCTTGTAATTATAATTTAATAACTGTTAGCTTGTTACACTGTCTTTAGACAACTCAGACAAGAATTATATTTAAAACCTAATTTAATTTTCAGTGATTGAAAAATGATTAACACCAGTTCAGGCAATCTGCACAATCATGTTTCTTGCCATCACTTTAATTTTCTTGGAACTGAGAAAAATAACAGCTTTTTAAATTAAACAAAACAAATGTTGCTTTCGTCTTCCCAGACTGTTCATGTTAAATCTTGCTATCTTCATGTCTGTAAGTATTTGCAATAGTTTCACTGAAATTCCTCGCTTAATATTTAAGTGCAAATGAAAGGCAGACCTTGAGCTGCAGGAGTAAGTAAGAAGGAGGTTGTTGCAGAATCTCTGCCGGGTTCTGGCACAGCAGGTAATCCAACCAGCTGTGCTGCTGCACCGCTGCCATCCCATGCTCTGCAATGGGGTCATGAGCTGAAAATCGATATTTTTGCCCTTTTTTACAAGCAGACAACTTGGCTTCTGGTTTATCTTTATGATTCCTTTCTTATCTGGCTCCAGTGTTTCTTACTTTCAAATATGTGTATTATAGTGACCAGTTTTCTTTGATGTATGTCTCCTTCCATTTTTTCTCTTTCTTCCTCTCTCTCTTCCTGTCTGTTTTTCTGTTTAGGCTATGTGTGATTGCAACCATACTTCTGCTTCCAGTGCTTGGGTTAAGTCACTCCACTGCCCCACACATCAGTCCAAGTTACTGCAATAGCTAAATTCTTATTTAAAGTATGCTTTTGATTCTAGCAAACCTAATGTGTTTCTCATCTGTAGATGAGGGGAGTTCTGTGACTCCCCACTTTCAGAGCCTCCCACTCTGAAATCCCTGGGACAGGAGCCAGAGTACTGCAGAGCTCTTTTACACCAGAGAGTAACAGCATAGACATTGAGAGCAGAACTGGGCAATTGCTACCAGAGGAGAGAATTGTCTTTGTCAGTTTGTGCCATACAGATGTAACTATTTTCAGTAGCACAGAGTTGGTACATTTTAAGCAGCTGATACATTTTCTAAAGGAGTCAGCACTGATAATTGCTCTGCAAGCAAGTATCTTTGGAAATAAATCTTTCCATTCATGTGCTCTAGGAAACAGAGAAGGAAAGGGACCAGAGGACCTGATTCCTCTCACAGTTGTTTTTATCACTGCCCTGCATTCTCTGGTAAGTTGTTTCACAGTACTTTTCTGATCAAATTTTCATTAGTGTAGAATAAGAATTCCCAAATGGTTCCATTTTACTTATGGTTACAGAGAAGGTCCTCAGACTCAGCTGATTCATTAGGCAATAATGTGGCTTTTACAGCTGTTAGGTCCAGGTTTTTTATCATCTGGCTGTTAACCCAGATGATGAAAGGAGTTCACCAATGTGTGGCTCTCTTTAGAAATAACTTGCTTTTTGGTTAGGTGTTCTTCCTTGGCCATACCTAGAAATAATGGCCATACATAACACAGAAATTGGTATGTTTGGAAATGTCAAGTGAATGTATTTGATGTGGTTTAAGCCCAGCCAGCAACTGAGACCCACACAGTTGCTTGCTCACAAACCCCCTGTGGGGTGGGAGAGAGAAGCAGAAGCGTAAAAGTGCTAACACTGCTGAGTTGAAATAAGGACAGTATAACAGATAAAAGAAAAGCTGCACACACGCAAGCAAAGCGAGACAGGGAATTCATTCACGACTTCCCATGGGTAGGCATGTGTCCAGCCATCCATAGGAAAGCAGGGCTCCCTCACACATTACGGTGAATTGGGAAGACAATTGTCGTCACTCTGAATGTCCCCTGCCCCTTCTTCTTTCTTTCCCCAGGTTTATATGCTGAACATAATGCCATATGGTATGGAATACCCCTTTGGTCAGCTGGGGTCAGCTCTCCCAGCTATGTCCCCCCCCAGCTGCTTGTCCACCCGCAGCCTACTTGATGGTGAGGTGAAAGGCAGAAAGGCCTTGACTCTCTTTAAGCACTACTCAGCAATAGCAAAAACATCCCCATATTATCAATACTCTTTCCAACACAAATCAAAAACACAGCCTCAGATCAGGTATTATGAAGAAAACTAATTTTATCCCAGCCAAAACCATCACATTCTTACCCCTTATTTCATACCATTTCCATCATGCTCAGGTCCCACACTATCCAGTACATCATCATTAACCATCACCCCTGCCTTCCCATTCTTTGGTATAATACACAGATATCATTTCCTTCATCTATGGACCACCCCTCTAAAATGTCCATAAAATGTCTACAAATGTCCACTGAGTTCACTTAGCCCATGTCTTTGGGCCCCATCAGTTATGCTGATCACTCAGGACAGGAGAGGTGGTGTGTCAAATGGACTTACTACAAAAGCCAGCTCAGGTCAGGTCACTGCTGCAGTTGCGCTGCTTCTTGTGAGGTTTCTCCTTCTTTGGTTCAGGTGGATTCTGCTACAGTCATCCCTACAACAACAATTTAAAAGTGCATCCAATACAGTCTCCATTCCTTGTCCCTTTGGATGAGGTTATAAGGCTTAACATTGCAGTGAACTCTGACTACTAAACCACAAAAGTAAATGTACATCTAATACCAGGTATTCAGCAAGTAGTTAATTTTCCTGTCTCTCTTTGTATCTATAATTAGGCTTTGAGGACTTTATTGCCCTCAAACAGAATGCCTGTCTCTAGCAGTTGCACATAGAATCATAGAATCATTTAGGTTGAAAAGGACCTTTAAGATCATTGACTCCAATGGTTAACCAAGGCTGACTCCAACACACACATTTCGTACTGTTCCCACATCCTGCACTTTCTAGTTTCTTTTCATGGCCCACTGCTTAGCAATTGATTTTACTTCACACAGTGAATTCTCCATAAATAAAAGGTTTGAAATAACAGAAACACTTTACATAAACGGTCAGTCATTGTAATTATCTGTTTCTTCACTCAATCAATAACGTACAATTGGTAAAAACATCCATTGACTCCAAGACAACAGAAAGTTCCTGCACTCCCAACATGAATCCTTTCCCAGCAGTTGCAAAAAACCCTACAGCCATGTGTTAGCGATAGGAGTTATCAGTGGTTTGCACAGCACCCTCTGTTTCTTTCTTTCTGAATTACTTCTACCTTGAAACATCAACTGGCGGGCCTAAAGTGAGTTGGCCTGGAGAGGTGTTCCTGTATTCGTTTATGGATACCAGGGAAATCATGATTTCAGAAGTCAGTCTCTTAGACAAAACACAGTGGACAACACTGGCAAACTGAGGTGTTGGCGGAGAGAAGCTGCTTCAGGCTGCAGCAAGATTGATTTTTAAATGAATTGCTTCACTGTAGTCATTGCAGGATCATGCATAGCAATTTATGCTGTCATTTTGTGTTGATTATTATTACTAAAACCTTTTGTCACTTTAATAACTTGCACTTAATTTGAAGCAAACTTTAATGAGTTTGAAATGCAATGTGTCTTTAAAAATCAGAAATTACTGTCACTAAGAGTCAGTGGATGAGAGAGGCAGGCTATTAATGCCAAAATTCCAATGATATGTGCCTTAAATCTTTGGTGTGATCACTCGTTAGTACTCAAAATGCCTTACTCTGTTTTGAACCAGTATGGTCCAAGGGTAAGTAGAATCTCAGAAAACAGTGATAAAGAGACTGTCACTGAGAAACCAGAATGAAAGATAACAAGAGAATACGTCAGAATAGTTTATAAGTTCATGACCTAAGGAAGGAAATTTTATCTGATACTGTTAACTGACAAAAAGGTATCTGAAGCCCTGATTCTGCAAAAGCTATGTAACCCTTCAATAGAAAAGAGAAATATACAACATGCCTAGATTTAGATACACAAAATGCATTTTTTAACGTTTGAAATAAATTACAGTGTTTAGATTCTCTATGCAAACATTTTTGGTACATCTTCTCAGAGATCTAAGTTTTGACAAAAGAAATGGGTTGAGAGAAAGAATGGGTTTAATCAGAGGTTAAACTTATATTAAATTCACATTTCACTTGAAATTCTGCATTTCCTAGAAAGAAGCTTTTTATATATGATAATATATAATGGGATGTCCTACACAGTAAAAAAATTCCAGCACCTACTTACATGCTATATTCAAAAAAAACCTGGGGAATGCCATGTAAATTGCATTGTAAATTGCAAGTGAATAGGACTGAATTAAAAATTTTTTCATTATAGACTGTGGAGAAGGATTGATGGTTCTTCATCTCTTGTGTGGTCTCCACTGGTCTCAAGGAATTCAGAAAATCAGACACTTAATGTTGTCAGTGAGATTAAGAGAAAGTCCATGAAGAGACACAGAAGAGTGGTGCTTCCTGAACACTTTCTGTGTAAAGACATATTTTAAATCAATTGATTTTGAACTAGTTCTTAGGCTGCATAAGGTCAAAATAAACAGGTATGGAACTGGCAAAGTGAAGTAAAAGGAAGGTATTGTTTGGTTAAGTAATTGCCTTGAGTGCTAAGAGGAGTTACAACCATGTGAGACCACAGCTGGAAAGGCTGGAAATGCAGAAATATGTCAGAGATTCCATACTGTGTATTCTTGCTGAGGTCAATAAAACAAATGGGATTTCTCTTCTTTGTATTGTACATATTTTTGCAGCACAATATCAGTGTGGCCACATTTCTGAAAGTCACCTTAGTTTGCTAATCATTCCTTTTCAATGGTCTGAGTCATTCTAGTGGGTCTGGCATAGCCTTTCTGCTTTTCTGTTTTTGGGGGTTTTTTTTTCCCCTGTAAGATGGGAATCCCTACAGGGATTCCTGCTGAATGAATGATTATTTCCAGCTGTGTTAATAAATTTTCTGAAAAGATGACAAGGAATTGTTAGGACACTGTCTTTTAACTGGCCAAAAATCAATTTTGAATTCGAAAAGAAGGTGTTTGTATTGATTTCTGACATACAGTTTGCAAAGAACTTGCAAATGTACTGTGGGAAACAAGTCTTTACAAGGAGTGGAGGAGGAGCAGACCTGAAACATTTCTGTTATTCAGATCTTCTTGAAAGGATTTTCCTTAAAAAGGGCACTTCCAATGAAAATGTTTCCCTTTTTAAAAAAGAGTAGGACTTGATGCCATGCTTGGTTTTAAACTTCCCCTTGTCTCTTCCCCCACAGTGAAGCCACATGGTTTGAATTAAAGAAACAAAGTGAGAAGCAAGAACTGTATTTTAAAAATGTTGCTCAGGAATTTGTCCACTAATGAGAATAGTTAATGTAAAGAATACGCTTTGGATAACAAAAAGGATCAACTCCAAAACAGTTCCTTATTCTTTAAAAAAATAAACTTGCATAAACACCTCTTTACTATAGATGGTATTATTGGCTCTAGAGAACCAAGATTTAAATATGAATTCCTGTGGTTTGGTTTTGTTTCAGGCAGTGTTTATCAAAACAGACTGTTTAGAGTAATTATTTAGTCCACAGGTATTTGTCTTTCCCTCCAGTGAACCTGCACATTCTCCATTTTCAGGCGTAAATTATAGATCTGAACTACAGATCTGGTTTAGCTGTTCTGTTTATTCTGAGAACTGTTAGAATTTGTTCCAAAGGAAAAATGGTTGTATCTGCAGTAATCTTTGTTTGGGTGAGAACAGCAAGGTTTCTCACCAAGTGAAAATAGTTATAGAAATGCAGTGGAGGCATTGGCAGGCAGATGATGTCTTAACATTACCCAAATGCATCAGTGGTAGCAAGACAAATATTTATCTCTACGATATTTATTGTCTGGATCCCAATTGTCTGGATCCCAAGAGAAAATGGCAGTGAGAAAACCCCGTTAATCTCATGAGATAAAACTTCTAGCAAGTAAATATATTTCAGTGTTTCATTTAGCCTCAAGAGTATTACATCAGAAGAACAAAGGCTTGGGTATCAGAGTTAAAAATTAATATCTTCAAAACCCCTGCAGTACTTCTGCACAACACAAAGAGGAGTTTCTGTGTGCCAACTTTCCAGCAGTGAAGTTCCCTAAGGAGTTAAATGTATGTTTTGTGTACACTCTGTTGCTGCCTAGTGCACGTAGCTAAGCTACATTGAGATCTCTATTTTGAGCAAATATCCACTGAACTCAGTGCTAAGACTAGGTACATTTGGTATTCAATTAATCTGGTTCAATGTACAAGATAATTTCCCCTTTAAACAATAGTTCAAAAACTTGTGTAAGTTCAAGTTCATCTTTTGTTCGTGAGTTTTTGAACTCACCTCTACTATGGATGCTTAAATTAGCTACACAATGCTATAGGATGAGGCAGTTTTAATCTTATCTATTGTAAAATGGGCCAGCTTTATGAAATAATTGAAGACAGTAACTTCATAACTAGACCACCTGTCTAGATTGGGAGAGGAACAGAAGGCTTGGGGGTCTTCTGTCTACTCTTGTGAATACTTAACATCGAATATCCTACCAATAAATGGGTTTCCCCAAATCTAGATGAATGCTTAAACACCAAGGAGAGACCCTGTGTAAGTGTGTAATCAGTGCAAAGAGCAACATTTCCAATACGAGGAATACTGATCCGAGGAGTGGATTATTAAGAATTGAAGGTCTTTTGATGGTAGTGCCTGCAACAATGTGTGTGAAAAAGCACTGACGTGGGCGCCCAATTGCCAGACAGAGTTCATATCTGTGAGTATAGGGGATGGCAGTGCCTCCCTGCAGGGAAGAGCCAGGTGTATAACACCCAGCACATCAAGGGGACCTTCCTGGCAGCTGGTCAGACACTCAACCACACAAACCAGTGACTGAGCCCCTCACAGAGCTTGGGTTGAAAGCATTGCTTGTTAGTAACAGTTCAGGTGCCTCTTTCCTTTAGCTATTCTGGTTTCATGCAAAGATTAGGACTCTGAAGTTAAAAAAAAAGCCAAGCATTTAAGAGCCAGGTGTTGAAACATAAACACTATTTTGGGCAGCATGTCCCTAGCATGTCACATCTGGGTTCTCTACCCCTATCACATTGCAGTTCAGTTACATCCATGCAGTACAGCTCAAAATAATTCACGATCCTTAGCCAGAGTGATGGGCTAAGATAAAGAGCACAGGACAGCTGGATGAACTTCCACAGAGGAGTTAGTGGAGTTAAACTGAAGGAAGACAAACGATGACTATACCTGAAAAAGCTGGGGGGACAAGGAAAGAAGGCAGAGAGCAATCAAAAAGGATTGTACTATATAGTCTGTACTGAAGGGAAGAAAGGGAGAGAAATGGAAAAAATCAAGACATAAAAAGGCCTTTAATTTTCTTTAAATTTATGCGAGTACTTACTAGAAGTCTTCTTGGTAAGAGGAGGTCATGGGGTCAAACTTTTGAGCAGGGCCTGTTGCAGGAGTAATGGTTTTAAACTGAAAGAGGGTAGATTTAGATCAGATATAAGGAAGAAATTTTTTGTGGTGAAACAGTGACACAGGTTGCTCAGAGAGGTGGTGGATGCATCACACCTAGAAATATTCAAGGTCAGATTGGACAGAGCTCTGAGCAACCTGATCCAGTAGAAGATGTCCCTGCTCATTTCAGGGGGTTTGGACTGCATGACCTTTAAAGGTGCATTCCAGCAGAAACCAT
Source organism: Pachyramphus minor (assembly GCA_013397135.1). NCBI lineage: Eukaryota > Metazoa > Chordata > Aves > Passeriformes > Tyrannidae > Pachyramphus > Pachyramphus minor. The sequence continues at coordinate 11,024 of VYXB01005132.1, read as the reverse complement.
TCCACGATTCTGTGATTCTAGGAATAAGAGAGAAGTGAAGAAGCTAGAAAGAGAAGAATCATTTGAAAATGAAACAGAGGTTTAAGGCAATAAGAACCCAGGGAAGAAATAGAGGATGAAACTCAAGGACGAAAGGACCTTTAGTTCAGAATCAATTGCACAGATATCTGACTTGTCAGGTGCTAGCCTTTTCCCTTCAGTCAGCTAGTATCACAGCTTCTATCAAATCATCTACTGCAGTTATCTGCTGATAAAATGGTAGTAGAGGTAGTGTGGGGGAGGGGAAGATGCTATTTTTTGTCTGCATTTGCAGGTTCTTCAAAAAGTGGAAAAATTACCTAAGGTATGAGATAACGCTCATGGCATGTGCGCTTGGTGTAGGCAGGGATTCTGTGGAAGTTCAAACTATGTTTTCCAGACACTGCTGCTCAGAATATCTGCTTATGCGATGAGGAAAGACTTTCTAATGTTTAATGGGCAAAATACAAAGAAACCAGCACATTTCACTGAAGCTAGGTAAAACTTTTCCTTCAGGAAGCCTCTATGCCCTTTTGCTTGTGTTATGCAAGAGACCACTGCTAACTTGCTTTAGTTGCTGGCACAGATGTTTCCTTTTACATGTGCATCTCTAGTGATTTTTAGTCAGGCACGTAGCTGTGTAAGCAGTACCTCCTGGAGTCTATGTCATGGAGCTGACTCAGCTTACAAAGCTAGGAGTTCCTAGAGGCATTCTGCAAATTTCTTGACTCATACCCAGAAACACAGGTTCTGTAGGTTAGATCTGCCCTTCAACAGTCCCGTACAACTGCTCTTTTCTGTGATTCTCCTGTCTTTTCCAACCACACCATCACTTTTAAGGTGTTCTTGCAATTACAACTTAGTTGTCAACATTCCATCCACTTGAACGAATATTTTGTTGCTCTGCTGCTAATCTCTACCTTATCTAACCATCCAGTGGGTGCTAAACTGGTGTTGACAAAAATGTAGAGTTGAAAGTATAAACCCTTGTGAGGCAATCCAGTTATTAAAGACGTGCCAAACTGTCTGCAGTATCTGAGGTTATCAGAACTTTTCCCTGAGTTCCGAGTCCTGCATAGATTTTTCTGTGAGCTGGATATTAGTGGCAGCTTTCTGTATCTGTCAGACGCTAGTTCAGAAACAAAACAGAGATTGTAGCTCCTGTCTTAAAAGGCTGCAGGACACTGGCACGGTTTCAGTGAGCTGCCTGCTGTACTATGAAACCCAGTTGTAAGAAGGTAGCAGCAGGGTCCTTATTCACTGTGGACACAGTTCTGCCTCAGTAGAGAATGCAAGGGTGTGTGGAGTTGTGTTTGGACCTACTTGTTCCAGGAGTGTGCACATTGCTTCTCTACCACGCTGCAGCAAATACAGGGCGAGAAGGTCTCAGTTCATCCCCATGTAATGAAGAGGAACTAAAGGTCGGTATCACCTTTAATAAAGACAGTGAACATTTGTCCAGATAAAATCAGTGTTAAACAGTAGCAGGCCTAGGATGCTTTTCACCTGTAGGTCTCAGAGAACTTCACAGAGGTAAGTACTATTGCTTATTTATATTGCTATTCTGAGCATAGAACTATCATGAGTAACAAAGCCTTTTCACAAACATATTTCACTTTGTTAAAGCCTCTTCTCTCCACATGACATCGGTTTAAGATTTACATGCAAAGTACAAGAAGAAGGGGAGGCGGCTGTCTGTTGTTACTTACCAATCCAGAGCTGACTGCTTCTGCACTTTGCAGTGGGTGGTTTGAGCTGCAGCCGTGCAGCTTAACCCGTAATCACCACAATTTCCTGTTGCACTCATTTGAAAAGACAATGTTCCTGAGGAAGTTATGAAGACGGCAAGTAAGTTGCTGCCCTAATTTCTGCGTGTTTGGTTAAGAGTGCTTTCTTAATTGTATCAGTTAGAGCTTATTTACAATGCTTCTCCAGCAGTGCTGTCTTTTGGAGGGATGAAAACGCTTGTGCTTCCAGAGAACATACGAGCAGATTGTGTATTCTGCAGTCCCCTCAGCAACAGCTGCATAAGATTCAGGGCAGCTTTCTTTTACTGGTGCTGAAACTGTGAGGAAAGTACCTTAAATATTGAGTTGCAAGATGATGCTGCAGCTGGGATGTCAGATAAGAAAATGTAACTTTTAGTAACTATGCTGTATCACTGTAAATGTTTCTTAAAGGCAGCAACTGAAAAAGCAATTTCACATGTTCAAACCAGCACTATTTTTTTAGAGGACTGAATTATTTATGCCTTCAGATGGACTCTCGCCGATGGCTGTGAAGAGTGTGCTAGAGAGCTCCCTTGCAGTTCACAAAACAGGTTTCTCAATAGGAAGGATATCAGTACCTTTTTGCTAACAGCCATGGCTTCCTGCCTTTGTTAGGGGAAATACGGTGGAGGGAAGCAGCAAGTTTGCTGTCTGTCTGATGAGGAGATAACCTGCTCAGGGCTCACAGTGTTGCTGCACAGCTTGCAGCACAGATCATGGGACTGGTTTGACTTTGTCTGCACTGTCTGTCACGACAGCAATTGCCTTGCTAGTTACAGCTCCCCTGTGTACAGAGGGCTGAATACAGCCCTCAAATAAGGGGATTAAACAGAGAGAATATTAGGTGCTATACTTTTTTTCTGGGCATACAGGAAATGTTGTGGGAAAAGCTGGGTTGCTAGGCAGTTGTTTTGCTGGTCGTGCGGGAACTAAGCCAACGCAGAGCAAGCCATAGAGGGGCTGTTCTTTCCAGGCCGCAGAAGAGCTGGGAGCCTCAGCGTGTTCTTTGCACTCTGAGTTTCACTCTGTGTCTGAACACTCTTCTCTCTACTCACCCACTAAGTTTTAATTTCTTTAACATGTTGCTGATCAGTTTTTAAGTTCCAGTTTCCTCAAGCAAAACTTCCATTGTTACTTATAGAAAAAATGAGATTTAGAAAAGGAAAGCAAGCCATTAACTTGAAAAGTAGCAAATGCAAAAAAATGAGAGTAAAAACTACTATGATTTAGTGTGTGAAAGGAATAATAGAGAAAATTATTTAGCTGTATGCTCATCAGCGACACTTCTTTGCATCATCGCTTTTTAGAGATTCATTCTGCTTAAGGTTAAGCAAAGTAGAATACTCCCCCTATACACCTACACTAACTTAAATCAGCATTGTCTGAGGGGACATGTGAAGACACAAGACAATCTCTGTGCTTCATGTGAAGAATAGAAAAATGCAGAGACTTACAATGGTAGCCTTAGTAATAGGGACTAATTTCCATTTCTAAGATGAAGTAAAGAGAAATGTATGGCCCTTGGGCATCACACTGCATATCAGTGAACTGTGAGAGGCAATCTTAGGTACTTCAGCTGCGGAATTAGGAATACAGTGCTAGACAGTGGGAAACCAGAAAGCTGCTCTCCAGGAAAGTCACAGACACTAAACCAACACTCTAACTGGTGTAAAGAAGAGAGAGGGTATTCTTCAATACCACTATTCATCTTGTATCCACTGTCTCCTCTGAGTCTCCAATAGGCTTCGTGTCAGAGAAACTACCATTAGATTTGGTGCTCATGGGCATCACCACTGACAGTGCCAGTGGGTCTCATGGTCAGACAAGTGTGGAAAACAGGATCTTGCATTCTGAGTCACCTTCCCGCTGTCCCGTTGCAACTTTTACTTTAAAGGATTATTGTTGCTTAGTGTTGGTGGTGCCAGCCCAAGTCTCTGTCATTGCCAAGCCTGGCAGTGGTATGAACGGTTTGCCATGAATGCTCCAGAGGAGGATGAGTTTCATGCAAAGGGGAGCTCTCATTCCTATAATTGCCTATAATGCACAAGCTCTTTGGTGGCCTGAGAAACCCAAATCCGTGTGTCATCTTTCACCATTACTCTATGTACCTTCCTTCATTTGCTTTGATGTACTTCAGTCAATATTTCCTGAGCAGTGCCTAAGAACATTATGACATCTTTTCAGCTCGTGTTTGTTAGTTTCAGTTTTTGCTGGCATAGTAGCTGAATATGAAACCTTATTTTCTTCACACAAGAATTCAATTTCTTTCTTACTGAACTTCATAAATAAGTCAATGTACAGAATTGTATTACAGAAGCCCTACTAAATAATAAATAATGCATTTGGTTTACCACATGATTCTCTGCTTGTGTCTCTGCCCAGCACTCCTCTGATTCACAAAATGGGTTTTGTATCACAGGGTGTGTAAGTTAAGATTAGATTCTTCATGCCTACCCTGAACTAGATGCTTCTCCAAAGAGTTTAATACAGAGCAAAATTATACAGAGCAAAAATATTTATTTATAACATCTCTCTGAATTTTAATTCTGTGAGACTTTTTTAATTTCACAGAAACAGAGAATCACAGAATATGCCATGTTGGAAGGGACTTACAAGGATCATCGAGTCCAACCCTTCGCTCTGCACAGGACCATCCCCAAGAGTCACACCATGTGTCTCAGAGTATCATTCAAACACTTCTTGAACACTGCCAGACTTGGTGCTATGACCACTCCTCTGGGGAGCCTGTTCCTGTGTCCAACCACCCTCTGGGTGAAGAACCCTTTTTTGTTTTGAGTTAGTGAAATTTGGAGTTTTTAAGCGCTCTGACTCTGCCACATACAGATTCTGTTTTTAAAGAACTTGTGAAGGTGCTAGAGGAGCTCAGAGGTTAGCTGGTCTGTGCCTGTCGTGTATCTAACTGAAACCCATTCATACTATCTGTATGATTCAGGAGATCAAATGATTCTGTTGTAAAGGCAGAACTCTAGAGAACAGTTTGAGAGAAATGTTTGTGCACTTTGGACTATCCAGGTGCTAAGAGCTTGCAGGAGTTAGTGCAGGCATGGAGTCAAAACCAAAAACCAATAAGTGAATGATTCTTTCTCTTCAAAAGTTTCTGCTACATCATCTGCATGTGCATTATTATGCCCAAGCTAAATAGAAAATTGACCTGAAATATTCCAGCTGCTATTGACAATATCATGAATGATTCTTCCCTAAAACTTGCTTGTCCCGTGTTTATCTCAGCGACAAAGGTTCCAGGGAATCCTCTGTTGCTTCATAGCAGCATAAGCAGTGAAGGAAATTCAAGATATTAGTGGAAGATGCCACAGATACCTATGACAAAATTGGACTGTGAGAAGATCATAGAATCACAGAATCAGCTGCGTTGGAAAGGACCTCTGAGGTCATCAAGTCCAACCCTTGATCCACTACCACCGTGATGGTGAGCCACAAGCTTTGAGCACAAGCCCAGAACAAAGTGCAGAGGAATATCTACAGATCCTGAAAAGCTCTGCCTTGAATATGCTATGAAAGTGGTTAAGGTACCTAGATATTAGAAGATATCCTGGGATGTGAAAAGCCAGAGGTAAGGAACACTGTGAAGGGACGTGCACAGTATGAGTGGGAAACCCCCCAAAACTTTGCAGAAAATGCAAGAAAATACATTAGGTGGAAATAAACCACTTTTCCAAGAAAATGGCAAAATTATCTTCAGATTTTTCAGGCTAAGAGGTATTCAAAATAATTTATTTTAAATAATAAAGAACTAAGGAGGAAGTACTACACATCAGACTCTAGATCACCAGTGCTGAACAACTGATGATCTCAGGAAAAGGCACTCTAAAGACAAAACAATTTCAAAATATAGAACTCTACAAGAAGAATGATAACGAGGATTGCATTGTAGCAGAGGAAGTTAAGAGTGTCATCCAAAAATCAGTGAAAAGGAAGGTGCAAAGAGAGGATGGCTCTGCAAGGAGGAGGAGCTGGTCTGTTCGGAAAGTCACATCTGTTATATAACACGCAGAAAGAAAAAAAAAAACAAAAAGATTCATAAATAAAGAATGAAGAAAGTCGATTCTGCTGTTGGTGCCTAAGAAAGGTGAGCTGCTAAACTGCACAGGTCACCAGACATGGCTGGTCAGTGAAATTAGGTCCTTCTCAAAAGATTCACAGCACAGAGGAGTATGTCTGAGGAACAAGCCACTTCTCAGCATCTGGAACTGCTGAGACTTAACAGCTGTGAGCTGTTGGGTGTGCTTTAGTAAAGCCCTTTGTGGTTCACAAAGTACCACTGTGAGATCACTGGAGGCAGGCAAGGTTGGCTCCCAAAAACTTCCCACGTGTGGTAGGATCAGTGGTCTTGACAAACAACACAGTCTAAGCAGCTGGCTCAAGGTGAAAATTGGCAGTAGATGGGATATCTGTTATCTCCCAATGCTTTCCCAGCCTTCATGGAGAGGAACTCAGTAATGATGTTATAATGCCAGAAAGGGTCACAAGAAGGTTTGCTTTGCAAACGCAGAGAATATAGGTTTGAAGAGTAAAGGTAACAGCTTCTGCAGACCAGTGATCTACTTGAACTGCTGGTCAGCGTGTAGAAGGCCTGGCAAAAACATTCACCTTCTGCAACGGAGAGATGAGAATTACATGGATAGTAACAAGGCAGTAGTGTGCATCATCTTGTGTGCAAAGGCGTCTTGATCACAGAGGACAGGATTTGTTTGAGAAAACCATGAGGCATTGTGCAGCAGAGGTGCTCTTGGCTTATGCAAGGTCTCTGCAGAGGGAGAGATTAACAACTTTCAACCTGTGGTTTGCAAGTCCCTGGGACTAAATCCATGCAACACTGTGTGAGAAAGCAAGCTTCACTTCGGTGAACTTAGCATTTGTGAACAGTGTTGAGCAAGCAGAGATTAACAAAAAGGACAGAAATAGTGGCATGTGTGGCAATTTAGTTCCACCTACAAATGACTGGACCAGATTGTTAAATCTCGTGTCTCTCCCTAGCCCTGTAACTAAAGTCTCTCTAATAACACAAGTGTAGCATTTGCCTTTAGTCCAAAATGTTGCTACCAAAACTTTTAAAAGGAAGATATTTTCCAATGTGCATCATCAGTACCTAAATTGGGCTGGACTACACAGTGCCTTCATCATCCTCCAAGTCACTTCAGTTCAGGCGCTGGTCTTGCCTTCATCTCCTCAACAGCTGGTCAGGAGTCAGAGGATCTTATCCAAAGATTATTGCATCTACTGCTGACTCTAATGGAAATACAATAGCATTATCTTTAAAATTCTGCTGAGTTGCATGGTAAGATAGCATTTGTTGAAATACTCCTATGCCTTATTTAATTAATTTGTATCAGTTGATGTCATCATAGTTTTAATTTTTCCATCTGCTTGCCCTTAGATTTACGGGCAATAGCAAGGTATTCCTTCTGAAAGAATTTCTTTGAATAATTTGTGCAGCGATGTCTTGTGAGGGGCAAGGACACAGGGTGTTGAAATCTTGTTAGTCCTTATATAAGCTGATGTACTTTCTGAGATGTTCTTAAAGGCAATAAAATGTCCATAAAGTATATTGATAGGAGGAGCACACACTACAATGAAAGACAAAGGAGAAAAAAGATTGTTCAGTGAAGATCTCACTAAAGTGCTAAGAATTAAGTAGATCTAGCTACCTTCTTGTTAAGCTTCTCACCTTTATAACCTCCTCTTCAAGCAGAGGTGTAGTTTGTCCATTACCATCTACATTCAGAGCTGCTTGCTGGTTATCTGTGCTGTAACATCCTTTTCAAATGCTGATAAACCATTTCTGTTCTCATTTCCTCCTCTGCACACACACATATGTAAAACAAACACCACACAGTAATGTTCTGGTGAATCCTCTGAGAAAAAATAGAATAGGTGCTACACAAGGAAAGGAATGAAGTAAATGGCTCTGAGGACTGGAGCCTAAAATTCTAAACAACAGTAAGAAATAAAAAAATGATGCTGTAAGAAAGTAAAGACATTTTAGAAAATGAAAAACTAAGCCTTAATTTCTGACTGTGGTTTTCAAAGCAATCATGGTTTCCTTCCCCCACTCCTCCCAGCACACTAGCATGTCTTTCCCTCAAAATAGCAGATTATGATGACTACAGCACTGAGAGAGAGCCAAAGGATTTACTAATATATGTTCTATGCATACCAGTGGTGGCTATGTCATACAGAAAAAATGCAGGGGATCTTTTTTTCCCAATTTTTATGGCAATAACCAACAGAGGTCAGGGCATTTCCTAAAGATTTATTGACTGTTTGGAGTTAATATCCTTCACCTTATTTACAGACCACCATTTGCTCCCATCCAGCCATTAACCTGCAGGAAACACTCTGCACCACAGTGACCATTTCCTATGTAACAGCAGCACAAATCAGTAGAAATAGTGTTTGGAGAGTGTGTAGAAGTGCTGCCCTGTACGTAAAATCCATGTCATGTGCAAGAATAAGGGCAGGAAACGAAAGCCTTCTGTGCACAGGAGTGACCTGATTCTTGTGCGACACACCACTGTCCTTCCTCTGGACGGGGAAACAGGCTGACCTTTTCTGACTCCCTTTTTACACAGTAGCCTCCTCACTCACAACCAAGCTCCAGCAGGAAACATTGCCTGATACAGCAGCACCTCAAGACGTTACGGTGTAGACAAGGGGTCTTTCCTGTCACCATTGACTTTTTCTGCATTGTTACCCCTCTCAGGTATCACATGATATAATAAATTAGCTTAAATGTGTCATCATTGAGGAGTGACGTTTATTCCTGCTTGCAGTTTGTTCAGTCAAAATTATGAACAAAATCCCTCTCTTATCTCTGAAAAGTTACAGCCAGAGAGTAAAGGAAGATAGTCTCATAGAAAGCACAGATGGAGTCTGACAGAGGAGAACCATGGAAACTATATAAATAATGGCAGAATTGTTTATAAATATTTCCCTTTTTTGGGTGTGGGTGTGAGCAATTGCATTATTTGAAGACTTCTTTCTCTCAAAGCATTTTTTTCATACCTGACACTGCACTAGATTCTAGGGAAGTGCTCGGCAGTGGACAGAATGACTGGAAGGGCTGCAGAAGCCCCTCAGGTAACACAGCACAGCAACGGAGCCCTGAACTGGATCTGCAGTAGGAGCCTGGGCATGGGGCAGTGCTTGGCCTTGCTGAGTCTGCTCTGCAGAACAGCAAAGTCAGGCAGCTTTGACAGCCCCTCCGCTGACAGAAATTATCTGCTGCCTGCAACCAAAATCGCCCTCATAATGTTGCCAGCCAACTTTGTAGCCAGTGCTGTCCCATCACTCCAGTGGCTGCAATTGGAGCTTTCAGCACATAACTCAAACCTCGAGCGATGAGGAGGGTGCTAGTTTCACAGAATAAAATGTAGTTTTATTGTAATTTACAGAACAGAGCATTATGAAAGTTCAGGCACAAAATCTCTTCTGAAAGAACTCTGCTTCTTTCAGAGGGTCAAGAGGTGTCTTTACCCTCGCAGAGGCTTTGATCCTGTAAATGACATCCTTCCATCTTTTGTAAACTGCCTTGCACCTTTCAAAATGATGCTGTCCTGTGCTTATTAATTCAGCTTTCCAAAACTCCTAGGGGCAAAGCTGAAGAATAGCATGGTGGAGGGGAGCAGAGAGGGCCACCAGTGCTGCAATCCCATAGCAAGAGATGCTTCTTCTCTGAGCAAACATCCAGGCAAGGTGGATGGTGAAAAGGTAAAGGCATGACCCCAGAAGAGGACATACAAACAGAGTGAGGAGGAAGGTAAGAAGAGGATGTGATTACCTAGAGAGCGAATGGGGTAATAACAGCCAGGCTTGTGTGAGAAACTGAGCAAAAAATATGAGCAAAGGGTCAAAAAACCCCATAAAATATGTGCCCAAATGACAGAACTGCTAGTATGTGTTGGAATATTTCTGGCAGTTATTTCTTACAGTTTTGAATAGATATTTCTAAAACATAGTAGTTTGATTTTGCTGTATTATGTTATTATTTAAAAGGCTTTTGTTTAGTTCTTCTGGACAGAATCCAAATAAGATTAGTAATGTACATTTAAATCCTTTGTTTTGAAAATTGTCTTACACATGTGAAAGAAACACATCTCTGGTGGGCAGTATTGCTAGGGATGGTGAGGATGAGTAATGCTGTGTTGGTATTCCTGCTGGCACCACTCTGCAGGCCCCAGCCAAGAGGCAGATTATACAGACACGGGGTGACAAAAAGATTCTGCTTTGGAAAACTTGCAGGGCTTTTATTCTCCTTTTATTCCCTGTTTTTAAGCCTGGGAAGCAGAGCAGATGTCATAAGGGACACACTTACCACATCAGGACTCATGGCCTGGCACTGGCATCAGGAGAGGCACACATCCCAGGCTGGAGGCAGAGTGATGTGTAGCATCCTCCTTGGGTTCTGTGACTCAGCATGGGACACCCACCTCACCCTCTTCCCATGGGGCCAGGAACCAGGATGATCCCATGGCTCTGGCCTGGGGACATGGGGAAAATTGCATATTATAGGTTAGAATCTGGCAGAAAATGGTATTCTGAAAACTTTATGCAGCATGCCTTAACATGGCACTGTATCTGTGTCTCCAGCCAGGGCAAGGGTCCACTCAGACTCTCTTGGGTTTAACTGATCACTTCCTGCAATTTCACGTTAGTTGCATCAGAAGGAAAAAGCTTTTAACAAGCCTTAAATAAAAAATAATTAAATTCATCAAACTGGAAATTCTTTTATTTGTCTGTGATATTCATGGGGCAGTCCAGGGGAAAGTCAGGAAGCATGCAGGAAACAGGCTGCTCTGCTGATCCATGCTGGGGCTGTCACTGGGTTCCAATAAGCCTAGAAGAAGTAGGGAAGTGAGTGACCAAACCAGGGAGCAGGGCTGGACACCTGAGTCATGGGACAGGACGATGAGCTTTTGTGCAGGGAAGAGTGGATGGAGAAGCTGGGTTGGAATAGAGCTGAGTGCTGATCCTCATGTAGATTACTGGAGCACAGGTCCCTCATCTCCTGTTCCTATCTTAACCTCTTTGTGCTTCTGGTTTTATTTTTGCTGCAGCACAAAAGGAAACATGGGTTGCAGCAACTCATGTGGTTTCTAATCTAGGTTGTACATTGATGCATTGAAGAAATAAGTGGATACCTAGCTAGGATGTGAACATACAGTTCACTAACTACTTTGTGCTATATTCTTTATGGGT
>VYXB01005131.1:94439-138792 GCA_013397135.1 Pachyramphus minor | reverse complement strand
ACCTGAGGTGACTGAAGGCCCACGCTAAGACCTTAAATCATTTTGTCTGTGAGCTGCTCTACGCCGATGATGCTGCCCTGGTTGCTCACACAGAAGTAGCTCTGCAGCGTTTAACATCCTGCTTTGCAGAGGCTGCTGAGCTTTTTGGGCTGGAAATCAGCTTGAAGAAGACAGAGGTTTTCTATCAACCTGCACCTCAGGAAGTCTTCCATCATCCCCATATCTCTATTGGTGAATCAGAACTCAAAACAGTCCAGCAATTTAATTACCTGGGAAGCATCATCTCCTCAGATGGTAAGATCAACAAAGAACTTGACAACAGGTTAGCAAAAGCATACAGAGCTTTTGGTAGACTCCCCAAAAGAGTTTGGTGAAATAAACACCTGAAGAAAAGTACGAAGATCAGTGTTTACAGAGCCATTGTACTGTCTACTCTTTTGCACGGGTCTGAGTCTTGGGTCATTTACAGCCATCACCTGCGACTCCCAGAACGGTTCCATCAACGCTGCCTCCGTAAAATCCTCAACATCCACTGGACGGACTATGTGACCAATACGTCTGTTCTTGAACAGGCTGCAGTCACAAGTATCGAGGCCATGCTGCTGAGAACACAGCTGCGTTGGGCAGGGCACATCTCCAGGATGAAGGACCACTGCCTCCCTAAGATTGTGCTCTATGGTGAACTTGCCACTGGCTGCTGCAAGAGAGGAGCCCCGAAAAGGAGATACAAGGACTCCCTGAAACAACATCTCAGCCTTGGCCATATTGATCATCACCATTGGTCTACTCTGGCCTCCAGTCGGGAGGTCTGGAGACAAACCATCTATAACGCTGCTGCCTCCTTTGAGAACTCACGCCAGATCACTCTCGAGGAGAAAAGACAACGCAGAAAGAATCGCATCCTGTCGGTACCACCTGGGGAATCTTTGTGCTGTGCCTTTTGCAACTGGACTTGTCTATCCCACATTGGCCTTTTCAGCCATCAGCGTGTGTGTAGCAAGCGTGGGTAGAGCCCTTGAAAATCTTCCTTCACGAAGTCAAGCCATGAATTACTATCAATATGTGAGAGTGTACTTCATAAGCTATTTAAAAGTATCTTCAAATACTTACCAACAATAACCTAACCAAAATGTCCAATCTCTCCTTTAAAATTAAAACTGGTTAAAACACATTTCAAACAGACAAAATGTTGAACTGCTACATATGTTTCAATGATTATCTAGTCAACACAACCTCCCACTTTACTGAACTGAGTCTGTTCCAGTAACCACTCAGAGGTTTTGCAAATAGAAATCATTTCAGTTTCAACTTAACATTATGAAAGTTTGGAATATTCTTTGGTAATTTCGTGACCAGGGCCAAAGTGCCTAAGTACAGGGTTAGGAGAGGTTTGCTTCCTACATTTCTTTCTGACATTTACTGTCAGGAAATTTTCTTGTTTCAGCACAGTTTATAGACATATGCATCTACAGGATGGTTTTCATTAGCTGAATTCTATACCAGCACACCAAATAAAACTGCTAGCCACAAGTACATATTTAGGATTTATTGGAGCTTCTCATTTTAACCCTTCTTCACTTGGAACAACAGTCTGACATCTGCCCACATCTAAATTGCCATTGATAATCAGGAATGGCTAGTTGTTCACAAACAAATTATTCTGTCAAACACTCCTACAGAGACAAGGAGTTTGCATTTAAGCATGTGATCAAGTTACAGAAAATCTATAGATAAAGGACTAGACTAAATTAATATTACTTTCAAGATAAAAAAAAGCAAATCAAATCAGGAATAATATCATTCTTTCACAAAATTAATATACAGACTTCATCGCATTTCACATATTCCCAGACAGGAAAACATAGATTCTGTGAAGTTCTCCACACTCTACCTGATGCAATAGTGTGCTTTACCCTCTCCTGTCTTTGCAGCACGTAAGCAGGGTCACCTTCAGTCAGTGTTTGCAGAAAAACTGCTTTAAGTGTTCTTACAATAGACTCACTTCCTTAACTTTGCTTCAACAACCATAATTACAATTTGTTTGTATTTTTAAGTAAAAAATAATAGTGGCAAAAATACACTAAAGGACCATGGAAACATACTAGAATAAATTAACTGAAAAAAATTTCAAAAACTTGTTGAGACAAATATATTTTTTCATTAGAAACTGATGTATGCTATGAATTGTATTACTCTTGATGATATATGTAGATTAGCAAAAAGACTATTCTACTTTTGTTTCTTTAAAGGGATGAAAAATGTCACATATGTCCATACAATTGAAACTAAACCCGATCCTAATTTCCAAATGAAATGCGGGAAAGAAAATTACAGGGAAGGGAGGAGAAGGCTGCATTGTTGTTCCTTCACCAGTTCAGGCTCAGTTACCTTCTGTGAAACCAGTACAGTAAAAACATGTTGCACTACAACTGTGACTAAGACCACACAACTCTTTAATGGACGAGTTCCAAAGCCTAAGCCCCATCTGCAAATCACTAACAAAACCCTCGGAAATCATAAGAAAGAAGCTAAAGAGCTGTGGGGTTGGCAAGCTTTGAGTCTACTCTTGGCCTCAGACAGGAAAAGCAGTTTCAAATCTCCTTCCTTTTACTTTCTCCTTCCTCTTTAAGAAACACCAAACTAGAAGGTGTTATTACTCTTCGTATTAAAAAAGGGGAGACTTTTGATGCTGAAATAAAACACACATTTACACTAACTTACAAAAGGAAATCCAATAGCTTTTCCAGAGTCAACCATAAATCTTTTTTCTTCTTTTTCTTTTTTTTTTTTAAAGCCTTCTGATTTAACTAGCCAGAGATCTAGAATTACCATCCTTTTTCCCTTTACAAGTTTCAAAAGCCAGAGTGCAAGGTTCCTCTGTATAATTCCTTAAATCCACACAAAAATTATGTGAAAAAGAGGGATGAATAAATCTAAGTTTAGAAAGAGTGGATGGATCACAAATTGTTTCACTTTCAGTTTAAATCTGTGAGGATAATAATTTTTAGAAAAAATATAACCTCAAATTTATGTTTTTTTCCAATGACTGTATGTGCCCAATGTTTTGTGTGCCCAGGGTTTTATACTTCCAATAGGTATACATTACAAATACTGAAAGATCACATAACTTTGGATGATATTACAGAAATTTGCTTTTAATCACTTGATTTGGACTTCATCACTATCAAGCTGCTAAAGTTTAAGGGGAGAAAAATGTCCACTGAACTTCTTAGCAAAAAAAGCACAAAATACATCTATACTGGTGATACAACAACTGTTGGTCACTAATTATATTGGGTTGAGCAAAACTACCTAATGCCAGTAGAATTTCTTCAAATAGAGACCTCTTTCTGTTTGTCAGTAACAAATCATTATTCTTTACTAGATCCACCTGACACTAGTAAAGTGCTCTGAGAAATGTCAGCTGGCTAGCAACTTTTGACACTTGCTGTTTAAGCTCAAACAGCCTTGCAGGAAAGCAGAATCCTTAGTTTCTCATTTTTTACTTTGAGATATTTAGTTTTTGTTTATTTTGGCCCAGAAGCCAAGAATTCTTCATATTTATGCTAGCTTGGCATTGTTACAGAATTATCTGTTTGAAGAAGAGAGGTCTGTTTTCTCCCAGCCCATTCATAATATCATACTATTTTTAACCAGATTATGGTAATACTTGCAAATTTGCAAACATTGCAAGTTCTCTTACACCCTACCAATGTAATTATCTATATGTGACCAGAGAAGGTCCAAATCAGTTCAGAAAGCTGATTCTCAAAGGAGCTACTGAGAAGGCTAACTAACAGTTTAGATGCATAATCTTCAATAGGTTAGAAATGACCAAGAACTCCCTCCAGCTGACTTTCCAAAAGCTGAAAGAACAGCAACAAGAAAATACTGTAGGTGTACTCAGTTAAACTTCAAGACAACCATCAGTAATCATTTACATGCCGTGTGCAAAAAGCCCCCTTATTCTTAAATGTTCTCTTGCTACATTAAAAAGATCCAACTCCAGTCTCTTGTGTGAATAGCTTTAGCAACTTTTATCACTCTCCCATCCTTTTGAATATAACTGTTTTAGAACATAGTCTCTATCAGAAATCTAGCATATATACTGTCACTGTATCAGTTACTCATCTTTGATTCATTGGTCAATTCCCATTTTCATTGCAATACTCCTCCTCACCCAGAAGCATGAGCTCTAACTATACCTCAGAATCTTGGGTCCTCTTATCTACTAGAGCCAGAACTGATATTAGCAAGTTTAAGAGGCATATATATATATAAAATTTTAAGCAAGAACTGCTGTGAGAAGTAGATTTTCCAAGGTGTGTACCCAGCATAGTTGCACCCACTTCAACAGGATGAAGTGCCTGGTACCTGGGACACAAAGAAAATGCACAAAGGACAGAGAGAAGTGCCTGTATCACTCTTTATTGGGCCACATTGCAGAGCAAGCAGACTTGGTTCTTAAAACTGAATTTTAACCAGTAATTTCAAAATCTCTTATTACACTGAGTTCATGAATTCATCAGTCTTTAATTAATAATGTCAGATCTTCAACACATTCTTATGTCTGGTTTAACAGTCTTTTGTCCTCTGGTTTGATTCAAAAGAAAATTGATTTTGTACCATGTGTTATTTACCCAGTGAAAATTAAGACATTTCTGTCAAGCTCATTTACATACTTAATTCCACATATGCCTAAAAACTCATCTACCAAAATATATCCTTTCCTGCCCATGCACTTATAAAGTAGAATTAAATCATCTGTCCTCGACTGGAGTTGACTCACATACTCCAAAAAGGCCTGTAAATTCTGTGTAACTATTTGCACGACACTAAGTTTACCCACTTAAATCTATTTCATGGAATTGAAGATTCCAGATGAGTTAATGTCAAACACTAGGGAGGTGAAATCAGCTTCCAAAGCAGTAAACTGGCTGCAAGGTTAAAAAACTCCCAAAAGTTCCCCTTTATTTTGATTGAAGAAAAAGTCCTGTTCTAATGGCTAGACATACAATAAAGCACTTTACAGAAACAGTAAAACCACACTGAGCATTGAAGCAAAAAAAAAAAAAACAAAAACCAAAACAAACAAAAAAAAAAAACGGAGAATGAAACCAAGATGAAAAGCTTTTAAATGAAACATTACACAGCACTTAATGTAAGTACAGAGGTTATTTCTTGCTGCAAAACCAACAAAACATTTTAACAACAAAAACCCCATCAAAGTACAACAAACTTTTTGAAGAGCATATAGTTAGTACATTATATAGTATTTACTTAAAGCAGAACTGATTTTGTAGGAAAGAGCAGGCAGAAGCAAGCAACCAAAAGGAGGAGTGAAGGGAAGCTATATTTTCTCAAAACTAAAAACCCTTAAAGGTCTGTGGAATGCTGTTTACTTCAGCTCTGTTTTACAACCCCTGCTGCATGGAGAAGGGATTGACTGAAATGTTTGCAGTCTGTGGCCACCCACACCAGGGGAAGCACTATGATTAAAGAGAATGCTGCGTTCTTGTATCTGCCAGCAGTCTGTTCCATGCTGTAATTATTATACTTGCAGTCTTCTTCAATAATCGGTTGCATCTGTTCCGGCAAGTCCCCTTAAACTGCCCGACAAGAAAAACATTGCACAGGAACACCAAGTTATTTTTAATGTGCATAGATGATTTGAAACCGAGATACTTTTAAGTTTATGAAAACATTTTACATTACAGGATGGCCAGTGACACAGTGAAAGCAGATCTACCACTGAAACACTCACTTTAATCTAACTATCAAAAGATGTAGACTGACACACCACCGTCTAACCCCACATCGTTATAACGAGATATGCTGTTGCTTCAGATCTCTAAAGCACAGAAACCATGTCAATTGTGGCTTAGACATGTATCTAGAGAACACTAAAATATCAGAATTCAATCTGTCACTTTGTTAAGTGATTACATGCATTGAACTTTTCTGGAGACCCCATGATTTAAATGCATTATAACTTCTCCCTTTCCCTTTAAGACTATTTAATATTTCATAGCAACAGTAACTTTGAAAACAGTAAAAGCAGCCCTAAACATCAAAATAAGTAGCAGTTCTGTTAGCAGATATTTTATTTCAAGTTCTGATCTCTGCATTAAGTAGTAAAGAAGCTCAAAACTTATATTTCATGCATTCGATTTTGTTTAGTGCCGTATGACACAAAACCAGGCAGTACAACACTCTTGCTGGAAGCACAACACATAGCGGTTACTGCACTCTTCTCTAACAAATTTATGAGGCAGTCTGTACCATTTCAACAATTTTTCCAAGAGTTGTCTGGAGATACTCCCGTGAAAAGCACAGATTATCTACTGTATTATAACAGTAATATATATATATATATATATATATATATATATAACAGTGAAGTGTTACACTAACCAGTGTGCCATCGCTTAGCAAAAGAGGGAAGGAAGATGTATCAAAAGCAAGGCTGAGGGAAAAAAAAAAAATCAAGAAGTGGGTAAAAGCCCATTCATCTCCACCCAGCCCAGACCACTCTGGGGAAATATCTTTAGACCCTCTTTCATATAAATCTTTGATGGGAGGCAAGGGTAAATTCCATATATAGTGATTGAGGAAAAATGCCACAAGGATTCATGAAGGACCAGGGAAAAACATAGAAAAAAAATTAATAGGAAAAGTATAAACAAGATATATATTTTAACCACCATCAGATGTCTTTCATCTGAAGGAACACGCTATGGTCTTTGCAGTGATCAAAGTTCCTGATGATTATTTGTACAGGTTAGAGGAGGAATGACAACTCCTCTTTTCCAAACATACCAAAAAAGCCGTAAGATCCCAAAAACCACAAGAGTGAGTCTCCGAAAGTGATTAAGTAACTTTGAACTACTTTGGCCTCCAGGAGACTTAACATTTTCCATTTCTCTCTTGGACATGTGCCCCCTGGAACACAGACTTCTCTCTTCCACAACTGCTAGGGAAAACCAGATCCCCTGCTCCATGCCTTCCCATCCCTCTTACACTGACATTCCCCTCTGATTATTTTGTATTTTAACATGGTAAAATATTGCAGTGATACTATCACAAAGGTAAGAAATAGTCTAAAGCCACTAGTTATTTATCTTTGTCCAAATGTTACTAAAATTGTTTTCCCTTTAGGAGGGGGGAATGACAACAAAAAGGTTTCAAATGCTGCATTTGTAATAAAACCATGCTAAAACTTATGCTCTATGACACTGAGTCTTTCTACTTTAACATCCTCAATAATAAATAGCAGGTGAAGTATGTTCATAATTTTAACTCAAATATCTCTGTTCAGCTCTTAATCTCCCTTTTTCAAAACTGTCTAGATAAGAAGGAAAAAATGTGTTTCTTGGTACGTCCTCTAGCAATTCATAAGCCTTTTAATAGACACATTACCCATATATGTCATTAAAATAGTATTCTTATCTCATAGAGACATCCTTTATTGTAAATCCAACATTATTTTAATCTTTTTGCATCAAATGGTCTTGGGGCCCATTTGCCCCTGTGGAATGACAAATCACAAATGATTAGGCTCTTCCTAACTTGAAAAAGGAGACTCAAGAACATGTATCAAGGTGCACTAAATATTTCCTTCATGTTATCTTAAATTTCTGTCACCTAGAAAAATGTGAACTTGAAGATTTGCTTATAAAGATAAAAGAATATCTTTTTTTAAAAAAAAAGAAGATAAAAGCTCTTTACATTATGCTTGAATTATTCTTAACATATGTCCTTTCCTAACATTTTCTGAGGTGCTCTTAACCATCTGACAAAGCATGTATATACATAAAAACAGTAGGTAATGAATTTTACTTGAAAGATAACAAGTATATTGTACACAAAATCAAACGAAAACTCTTCACCTAAGAAGAGAATATCATAATTCCACTGTAGTACTTTCACAGAATCATAGAATAGTTTGGGTTGGAAGGGAACCCTGAAGATCTGGTTCTAATCCATCTGCCATGGGCAGGGACACCTTCAACTAGACCAGGTTGCTCAGAGTCCCATCCTTGAACGCGTCCAGGTATGGGGCATCCAGAACTTCACATATAAATTAGTTGGCAATGTTAGAGAGAAAATGAAGAGATGGAACACTTTCTCCTTAAGTAACAATTATTTTACTTATGTTACTTATATTAAACTAAGCTTACAAGCAACGATATTAAAAAGAAGCAAAAAGATGTTCTTTTAGAACAGTGACACCCTCCACTAATGTCATTCCTTTTATTCTAAAGATACAGAATACAGTGCAGCTGCAGTTCTTTGAGATGTGCTGGCATGCGGACATTTATTCCATCAAAAGGGCATTCAAGCAAAAGGGAATGTTTTGCAAAAAGAGCATATTGTGTCAAAAAGAGCACATCATCTGCCCTGTGGTAGATGTGCGGCCTCAGAAGGATAGTGTAGACCCCAACAAATTCAATTCCTACTACAAAGAAGCTGGTAAGGAAGCTAATGTTTAACAGACAACAGCTCTTCAGGCCGTAAAGAGAAAGCCTCCTCTCACTTTTTGTGTACTTACCTGAATGCAAATTCGTATGTGGGAGTCACCCCCTGTGAAAGGGCTTCAGTCCCAGTAGTGACAGTCTCTGGTGGTCAGAACATGGATGCTAGAGTGGCCCCTGGATGTCAGACAGGGAGGTTTCCTTAACAATTTGGTGACACAGGCGGGACCCTGGGCCACTCCAAACATCCAGCTGCCCCCACTGGATGAGTTCACCAACTCATCCAGGAGTTGCGTGAGGAGGGGCCAAGGGGTGACTGTTAAAATTCCCTGAGCAAACTGTATAAATGATAAGGATGGGCTTGAGTCTGCCTGTTGGTGTAGCATTTTGTGCAGATTTGGTGAAACCACTGGCAGTGGGTCAAGAAATACCAGAAAAATAGCCTTCTACCTAGCCAGTATCCTGTCTCTGGAAACACTCAAAGCCTTAGGAAAACTGTATGAACAGAGTAGGCATTTAATTCTATCTTCCTTATCCCTCTTTCCTAGGGGTTTGTCTGTACTCAAGACCAGTCATACAGTGCTTGTGAACATGGATTCTAAGAAGCTGGGTCTTTCTGGCTTCACCTGGGAACTGCATTTAAGCATAGGCAAACAAGGCTTTTGGTCCTGAGCTGCACTGCACCCATGCCACCTGTAAGTCAGCCCTTAAGTTTGTAAGACTGGGGTTTTTTCAGTCTTCTTTACAAACTGTTTCACAGATTCTAATATTTGCATCTTCCTTATGCAGTCCCTAACACATCTCATTGTTATGTTTTACGTTACACCATACATGTGCAGATGGCTTTTTTTATGTTTTACATGTGTACATGGCTTTTTTTTTTAATGTTTTACTTTACACCATACATGTGCACAATACAAGTCTGAAGTAACAGTTCACTGAGATCACACTGGCTGAATTAAAATAAAATTGTTTTAAAACACCAATTAACTTATACCAAGTAATTACAAAAAGGAAAGTTGTCTTCTCACTTTTCTGGGTTTTAATATCATTGCCTTTGACAAAGTGGCACATCTGACTCTTTCGTACATATATGGGGGTGGGGTCTTTGCATTGAACATGTTCAATCTGCAGTCAGAATAGTTTTCCAATTTTTGCTAGTATACTGAAAACCCCTCAAGAATAAAGTGCCCTTCAGATACCTGCTTCATTCTGCTCCTGAGATCTAGTCTAAAAGTGGATTAGACGAGCAAAACACAGCTGTATAGTCACTGCCATGGTTACGTATTTAAATTTCCTTGTACAATGTGGTAGATTGAAAACTACCCAGAAGTTACGGTGGCACAAATGTTTCTGATCCTTTATTCCTTAAATATACAATGGGAAAACTGTCAGTTTACCTGTTGTTACACTTACATTCACTGAGGTATGCTAACCTGTTTATTTAACTTCACATATTAAAAATAAAAACATGTTAAAAGAATTTTAAACATCAAATTGCGAAACGGTATATTCTGTCTTCTTCTTTTATCTGGAAACATTTTTAAATTAGCTTTTCCAATTCAGAAAACTAATTTCTTATTCCTTGACTCAGAAGTCAAATAAAACATTGAGGTTTGTTGGATGCAGCTTTGATACCTTGTCAACTTAAAAATGACATTAAAATCTGCATTTCCCATAGGATATGAGCCTATGTGTCATTTAAAATGGGATTAAAATTTTCATGAATGTTGAAAACATTAAGAACTGCATAGCATAACAATAAAATTTCTAAAAATACATTAAGTTCTAGTCCCTTAGGGCTCTAACCCATCAAAAATTTTAAGAACTATCTAAAAACCCTCCAAACATAAACAAAACAATATCATGAAAGGGATCACTTGTGTATAATTACCCAGAATCTCTTGTATGTTCACCAAAGCCTCTAGAACAGGCAACCATTAGTAGCAGGAAATATAGCATATTGCTCTTGTTTGTTTTCATTTTTATGAGACATATTTATTTAACAATTGATCTTAGTTTTAACTAAGAAAGGAAAACTTTTATAACACAGAACAGCTGAAGATAAAAGTATAACGCACAACAGCTAATTCCCAATTTTTCTTTTTATCAGCTCCAGAGAATGGCCTGTCCATGTTTATTCTGTAACAGCATTCTTTTATACTCATTTATTTGGTTGCAGAAATCAAGTTCAGCTTGGTCCTTCCTTACAGAGTGGACTCATCTTTATTTGTCATCCTCATGACATGTCATCACACCTAAGGGACAGGAATCAGAGGGACCTGGACAAGCTCCAGAAGTGGTTCATGAGGTTTAACAAGACCAAGTGCAAGGTGCTGCACGTGGGTCAGGGCAACCCCAGTACCAACACAGGCTGGGGGAGGATCAAATCGAGAGCAGCCCTGCTGAGAAGGACTTGGGGTGCTGGTGGATGAGGGGCTGGACATGACCACAATGTGCACTTGCAGCCCAGAAGGCCACTTGTATCCTGGGCTGCATTCAAAGCAGGGTGGGCAGCAGGGGGAGGGAAGGATTCTGCCTCTCTGCTCTGGTGAGACCCCACCTGCAGTGGCTGCATCCAGCTCTGGGGCCCCAGCACAGGACAGCACAGCAAGGACAAAAACCTCTTGGAATGAGTCCAGAGGAGGGCCACCAAGTTGATCAGAGGGATGCAGCACCTCTACTACAAAGAAAGGTTAAGAGAACTAAGATTGTTCAGCCTTTAGAAGACAAGGCTTTGTGGTGACCTCACTGCAGCCTGAAGAGAGCCTACAAGAAAGACACAGAGAGACTATTTACAAGAGCATGCAGTGATGGTACAAGAGGGAATGGGCTCGAACTACAAGAGAGTAGGTTTAGATTACATATTAGGAAAAAGATCTTTACTGTGAGGATGGTGAAGCACTAGAACATGTTGCCTAGAGAAGCTGGGAAGTGTTCAAGGCCAGGCTTGGTGGAGGTCTGAGCAACCTGGTCTAGTGAAGGGTTTCCCTGCCCATGGCAGGGTCCTTTCCAAGCCAGATCACTCTATAACAAACTTAATACAACCTACCACATAATACAGCCTTTTTAACAAAACACGTCCAGCTGGAACCCGGAAGAGGCCACAGCGCTACTGGTTTAATCGCTGCCACCATCAAGTCGGAGCGCTGTGGACGCGGGGGGCTGAGGGAAGCAGGGTCCGTGACGGGCACGGGGCTCCCGCAGAGCGGCGATCGCCACCTCCCGGCTCCGAGCGGCACCGCTTCCCGCAGCCCCCGGGCTTGGCAGCTGCTGCTCACGCACCGACACAGCCTGGCTCCTAACCAAGCACGGCGGAACGCGTGCTTTGCTGTACCCGAGAGCGCGGGGAGCACCTCCGGCCTACAGCAAACAAACTCGCAAAACCGGCAGCACTGAAAATGGTGACAGAACGAATTAAAACCTCGGAGCAGCAAAACAAGTAATATAAGAGACATACTACAAACATTTGGAATAGATGGATTATTTTGTCCTTCAAAAAGCCGAAGCATGATGATAGATAAATGGGTTACCATGAAACGGTGTAATAAGGAAAAACAAAGAACAGGAAATAGAAAAAAACCTGCACTGTTCAGAATACTACTTGTAATTTTGTAAAGTGAGACACGGAGAAGGCTGGAGGAAAGGAGTAATTTTTTCTTTTTGCTTTTTTCTAAATCTATTTGCATGGTGACTTGTTCATTCTAAGCACTTCAGAACCAAGGCTTACTAAACTGTTCTCATGCACTTTTTAATGTAACAGATCCTGAGGCACAAAGGCCCTAAGAATTAAAAAAACCCCATAAATATGAAGAATTAGTCATTATCAAAACAAGGGAAAACACAGGCAGAATTCTTCCACATTCCTGGAATAATTATGGGCAAGAAAAGACAAAACTCAGTTCAACTGAAGGCACTGTACATACAGCAAAGAAGATAGTGAAATTAATTTTCCTATTAGTGAGGATCCTGAACTGTTGCTAAAAAAATTTCAGGAATCTTAAAACAGAATTCTCACTGGTATGAGCATCATTAGACAACTAAGAATGAAAAAAAACCAGTGCCACACACCACGGGCAGAAGGGACACTGGCTTCTTATCTCGAGACCTCTATTAAAAAAAAAGTTCATCTTTCCTTCTAAGAATATATATTAGAATGTTGTGAAATGGAAAACTGTGTATACATTAATATAAAATGAAAATCTATGTACCTGTATGTAACATGAAGATTGCCATATACTGGTATGTGAGAATATACATCTCTGTGTATATTTACTGAGTTAGTAAATAGCTATTATAACACTCAAAAAGGTTGTCATTACCGTGCACTATCAACAACTGTGCCCAGTTTGACACTTTGCCTCACATACTCAGTATACCGCATTTTAACAAATACATATAAGCCATATATCCTCCAACACAGGCTTCCAAGCATAGGATAGACACAGAAGAAAATAGAGTTGTCTTATGGTAAGGTCTCAAGACTTTATTGCAGTCTACCAGTGCTTAAAGGTGGCTTTTAAGAAAGATGGAGACAGACTTCTTAGCAGGGTCTGTTGTAATAGGACAAGGATTAATGGTTTTTAACTGAAAGGGGATAGATTTAGACTATACAGAAGACAGGGTGCACCCTCAGCAAATTTGCAGATGACACCAGGCCGAATAGTGGTTTTGACACACCTGAAGGCCAAGATGCCACCCAGAGGGACCTGGACAAGCTCCAGAAGTGGTTCATGAGGTTTAATAAGGCCAAGTGCTGCTGCTGCACGTGGGTCAGGGCAACCCCAGTACCAACACAGGCTAGGGGAGGATCAAACTGAGNGGACACAGACCCCTAGAGCAAGGCAAGAGAAGTGGCATAAAGGTGATTAGAGGGATGAAGCATCTCTCCTGTGATTCAAAGCTGAGGGAATTGGGTTCTTTAGCTTAGAGGAGAGAAGGCTCCACAGAAACCTTACCTCAGCCTTCCAGTACCTAAACAGGTACTACGTACCTCTTACAAGGGCAGGTAGTGATAGGAGCAGAGGGAGTGGCTTTAAACTGTAAGAGAGTGGATTTAATTTGGATATATAGAAGAAACTCTTTACAATGAAGGTGGTGAGGCCTTGGCACAGATTGCCCAGAGAAGTTCTGGATGCCCCATCCCTGGAAGAAGATATACCAG
Organism: Pachyramphus minor; assembly: GCA_013397135.1. Taxonomy (NCBI): domain Eukaryota; kingdom Metazoa; phylum Chordata; class Aves; order Passeriformes; family Tyrannidae; genus Pachyramphus; species Pachyramphus minor. The sequence continues at coordinate 125,154 of VYXB01005131.1, read as the reverse complement.
CANCTTTGTTTTGTTGATATACCAGCATATGTTTATTCTCTCTGGTTGGGTGGGCACTAATCCAGAGAATCAGATTTCCAATTAAAAATAAGGCATGTCTTAATTGCGAATACAGTTTTTCAAAATTTGTCTTTCCCTCGAAGCATCCTGCCAAGGATGCTTCCATCCCTGGAAGTGTCCAAGGCCAGGCTGGATGGAATTCTGAGCAACCTGGTCTAGTGAAAGGTTTCCCTCCCCATGGCAGGAGGGGTTAGATTAGATTACCTTTAAAAAGTTTCTTCCAACTCAAACTATTCTATGATAAGAATTACAGAGTCTACCTTGTTTTTTCATCTTCCAATTAATATAAAAACTATTTTGGATACTTTATAAACACATGATGAGAATATCTGTATTTTCCAAAACTAATTTAGTCCCTCTCTGTTCCTCCATGATTTACTGTGAAACCGCCATGATAGAAATATTGGAAATGCTTTGGTAACTCTTTCCAAATAAAAGCTGTAATAAATGAAAACAAGCCCACAGTCATACACTTCAGATTCCCTGGCCTTTTCTTAACATGACTTTACATTTTTTTCTTAGCTATTCTCCACAGCTTGCTTGTAGGTCCATCAGTGTCTATTGTCTAACCTCTTTCTTTTAACAATTCTTTTTCACTTTGTATGAGACTTACTCGGAAGTAACTAATAACCTCACAAAGTCCCAGCAAATCAATGAGCAATTCATTCCTGACAGACAAAACGTAAGTTCATTAAAATCCTAAAATGTTAAGAAATTTAATTTTGCCGAACTCCTGTTTTTAATGTGTTCTTCTTTTTCTACTCCTGAGTACCGCTGTCTAAAGAAAACATATGTCAATGAATTAAACTGTTAAGAATTACAAATACGGAAACACCTGATCAGACAGCTGCATGATCCAAGGTACAAGCCAAGAAGCCCTTGACATCCAAAGTGAAACAAAAACACACACACAAGTGCAAGTTTATAGGGAGAGGTAACTGGCATTTCAATGCAGGTAAATCTGTCCCAAGAAGTAAATCACAAACATTTCCATTTTGAACCATAAATGAGAGACCACCTTTTCAATGTTCATTCATCACAGTCTTGGATGTATCACAACATAGAAAACAAGTCTTGAAAAAACCCATCTTGCTGAAAATTCTGGCACAAATTGAGAAGTAGAGGTGAAAGGTCAGTTCTTCATTAACTGAACCAACTCAATTAAAATTCTAGTATTAAGTTGATAATAAAAAGAAAAGGCAGATCCTCCAGATAGTTCTCTTGAGGAACTAGAAACTCACTGTTGCAATAAAATTAAAACTCTCCGAATCAAAATTTTTACATGGATTTGGCATTATACTATGCTCAGTTCAAAAATTACCCATAATACACTGGTAAGAGAAAATATGTATTAAATCTAATGAACAACAGAACACGCAAGTTGTATTAGGTATTTTTATAAAATAGAACAAAAATAATTTTCACAATTCCAGTGACACTAAAAATTAATTTTACAAAGAACACCTATTACTTCTGCAGCTATTAATATAACATGGCCACGCACAGGGCACAGATTCACAAAAGAACTACACACTTTGAGAAAGGAAAATTTGGCCAGGCCAAAAAAACACATCTGAAAACACAGGACCAGACTTACAGGCTTTCCACCCCTCTGTTTAAGCTATTATGTATACACTGTCTTGTTCATTTGTATTCCTTTGAGGGAGAATAAAACAGTGAAAAAATGAATCTTATATTAAAAAAAAAAGAAATAAAAAGAGACTATTTTAAAAGAGGGATATTTGCTGTTTCTGTTTTACTCCATTTGAAAAGAGATGGATTGTAATATTCTCACAAGTATGTACAGTCTTCCAAAAAAACACAATAAGCATAGTATTGGGAACAAATTCCCAAGCCAAAACCAATTCATAATCACAGTTTATAAACTGAGAGCAGAGGAGAAGGTGTGAGCAAGTTCCTAAGAATGAAATCTGCTTCAGAAAAGCTCTCTAGTTGGTGCATGGTGACTGCAAGAGCAATATGCAATGAAAGGACGCTGCTGTAGCCCCACCAGACAGAAGCCCATCTTAGAACCACACTTCCTTACAGCTCCGAAAATCTCTGCTCAGAGAAGGCCAGCTGGATAAACTAAGTAACTTCTTAAAGACCAGTTTCACCAGGTCATGGTTGTTCTCATCAGTGAGAAATCTGCGGCAGCATGTATCTTACCTCCCTATGCTGTTTTGGCTTTATTGAAGACCTAGGGAACCTGGATCCCAACACTGAAGTTCAGAGTCATAAACAAAACAAAAAACATCTACCATTTTAAACACCACCTAGTCCTAAAAAACCTGCAGTCTACACTGCACAATTTAAAGTAATTTATTTTCACATTTTGTTATTTTAAAGGACTTACAGATGTGCACAATCTTGGTTACTGAAATGTAGCAATAATGCAGTTCAATTGGGTAGTTTCCCTTCTTGTCACTAAAAACAACACAGCTTTTTTATCACAATGGCAAGGAAGTTAAAAAGTAAGTTGGCATTAAATACGTGTTTTGCAACTTTGAAAGAGCAATTTAGTAGCTAAAAACAAAAGATTTGAAATCAACCTTCCTATGAGTGACCTTAGTCAAAGATGCACTCAAAGGCCCCAAAATACTCTTCAGGAACTCATGCTTGCCATGACAAAAAGCAAGGTGTAATTTCATACTCAACATACATAGCTGTGACAGCAAAGAAAAGAGATTTGACATTAACTTGACCAAATAATTATCCAATCCGACATAACTTTGCCTTTTGGAAGGAAAATTTTAATGTAAGTCACTTTAAACGCCATAACTACGGAAAAAATTTAAAAGTTTTGATGTTGTAATAGTTAATAGTAAGGAGACAAAGTTCTGTCTCCATAACAGAGTCCTCCTTACTTTCTGGTTGGTTGAGTGAGGTTTTTTGTTGGTTGGTTTGTTTTGCTTTTTTGACATTTTCTTTTTCTACCACCAATTAATGGATATCCAAAGATCCCAATTTATTTGATGCATGCAGGCCTATACAGTGAACTACTTTACCTTTTTAAAAACTGAGTATTTCTCCTCAGTGCACGCTGAAGTATTAAGCTGAGGAAACTTAATGAACCCTCAGTTGCAGGGCCAGAGGACAAGACTACTCTAAAGATCACTTCTACAGAAGCTGAATAGCAGCTCCTCTATGTAAAATCCTTCTCCACAGCTCCTGTGTCGGTGTGCACAGACAGTGTGCACTGTGCTGACACAGATCCCCATTCTGTGTGGTCACAGACTGCTATTCATACCCTCCAGGGAGAGCTTCAGTGCCCCAGATAATCCATCATTTCATTCCAAGGACAGGCAAATTTTCCATAAAAACCTTTTAAGTAGCATGCAAGTTTCAGTGCAGTATTTAAAATTTATTTCTGGACTTCAATTCCCTTTACACCATGTAGCCACAAACCCACATTCCTCCCCACCCCCAAGAATTTGTTTCAACTACAAATTTTAGCCAGTTTTTTTTTGCCGATTTTTTCCATAGTGTACCACAACATATTGGGCATCCTCTTCACCAGCAAGTGAATAATCTTGCTGTAAAAAGCTCCTGCCACATTACCAACAAGACTGAGGTCAGATCAAATGACTGCAGAGGTTGGTCATCCAAATTAAAACAGCTGATGCTAACCTCAAATTATGGCTTGCATAGCAAATGTGTCTAGATCCCTTTCTGTGACAATCTTCTGAGACACTTGTAATAAGGAACATAAAGCAGTTCAGGAGGAAATAATGTTAAGTGTACATTAGGTGGGAGAATGGACTTACTGTGTGTGTATCTAATTTTTTAAATATAAATCATCGTCACACATGGCAAAAGCCAACCTTCAAGAGTAGCAAAATATTTAACTTAGGTGTTTCTGTAAAAATAAGTGTGATAGTCCTTATATCACAATTGCTGGTGAATAGAGTAACAGTGATGATTATGTAAGGGAAGTAAAACCACTTTCTTCAAAAAGCTTTCTGATTGTGCCCACTGAGCAGTAAGAAACTGAGAAGAAATTCTAATAACTATAGAAAACAATTTAATATCTTTTCTTTTAATCCCAACTGGTGTATTCTCATTCTGTGCTACACCCACTTGAGGCAACTAGGGGAGTGCTGAATGACAGTGAGATGTGTCTGTGCTTTGAACTTCTCCATGCAACCTTTCCTAACTTTTAGGTTAACTCTTGACACATTGAGTCTCAGTCACTATAACATTTGATTCAGACACACAGACTGGGTAGAAAAATTTCTGCAGATTACAGTAAGGCTTGAATCAAATGCTTAACATGTTAGTTTCAATGCAAGACAGCTTCAGGTGGCAGTGCTGACAAAAGCAGCAGTCCCACCTCCATTTCTCCCCTACTGTTTGTTAGTGCTTACCTGATTAATTTTTCTTATATCAGAAACACCATCATTTTAGCCACATTAATCAAATTAGTCAAATATCTAGACTAAAACAACTTATTTTTTCCCTCCTGGAAACAGACTGTCTGGGTACAACTCTCCCTCACCACTTAACATAATTAATGCAAAAAAAAAAAAGAAAAAAAAAAAGATAAATTTTAAGGTAATTTTTAATTGCATTCTATTGTGCATGCAGCTCCTATTTCATTATGAAGACTATAACCAACAAGCCAAACTACATTAGAAAAGGCAGAATTTTTTTTGGTATCGCTTTACTTCAGCATTCAAGCATTGGCACACTCTGAATTCCAAGTGTATTAACCTCCATAAAAGCCTCCTGCAAAATGTTAAAGCCAGGAAGAAAACAAGGGTGATTTTACTTAGTATTAGACTGTTCAGAATGTCATGGCATGGTACAACCCACCAAATGGATATGCACAAGCACCAAGGGCATCTAAAGGACTGTGAGAACTTATTTCTGAGACTACTACATATAAGTGAACAATATTACTTTGCTAAATATAGTTATTTCCTCACAGAAAATCTGCATCATCATCATCATCATCATCATCATCAATTATTTTAGAGTCACTTGTACATCCTAGTATTACACGCACACCTAGATAAACTTACATACAAAATAAACTAGTAAGTAAGAAATTAGATATTTAGAAAAGTCTAGAAGTATCTTCAGCTTCAGCAGACCAGTACATAAATAATGTTCAGGCTGCTACAGCCTCACTAGTTATAAGGACTATAACATATTAAAAAACATACTTTATACCACATTTTTATATGGATCCATTGAAAATGCCAGGACACAAAAGCAACAACAGTGCACCCCCAAATTGCTATTCAGCAATGTAAAGTGCTAAGCACCAATGTGCTGTGAGCTATTTACATGCTGGTGTGCTCTGCTAAGTCAGTGTGGAAATATATAAAATATGAACAGATGTGCCATGCAAACCCCTAAATTTGGGATTAAAGTTAAGGATTCATTATTTCTTAAGTCACTAAGTATACACACACAAGCACTGCCCCTCCCTCTGTCTGCCTTTGAAGAAAGTTTGGATACAATTAAATTCTTCACAGGAAGGAGATTAAAAAACAAAAAGCAAAAAAAGAATAAAATTACAGAGCAAATATAAGTTGCCTTCAAAACAAACTATGGCATTTCTCCAGTTATTTATTTTGTCCTAACTGAAAGGTTTTTATTTTTAATAGCAATGCTTGTTTCCCTCTCAATTTGTGATTGCTGCATCCTGTTCAGAGGTTCTAGACTTGATGAAACTACGGCTATGAGTCATCAAAACTACTCACTGTAAAATGCCACATCCTTTTAAGATTTAAAATTACAAACTAACAGTGACTATGTTATCATTAGAATGATATAGACTTCGATACAATATGCATGCAAATTGTGTTTGAAGCAATTTCAAATAAATAACAGAATGACAGTGTGTCTACAGATGTAGCACCTTTAAATAATCAGTTCAATTCAAAGCAGTTCTGGGAAGGGTTCATTCACTTACCCGTATCCAGCTGTTGGCCTTCAGTTCCACAGGGTTCTGTGGCTCACTGCTGTACAGACAACATAAGCACCACATCAGAGTCTTCTGGCTTTCATCTGCAGGAAAAAAAGCAAAGAAAGATACATATAGAGGGAAAAGAAAAACCCAAACAAAACACAGACAGAATTACACACAACAATCCCTATTCATCCACTAAACTAAAGCCCTAAATATCAGCCTAAACTCATATTGCTGCCATTCTAACAGATGCACAACACATATTTAACGTTATTCATAAATACATCCAATACAATAATTTCCTTCAACAGCAGCTTAAAAGGTATCAAAGTGTTCAAAATCTATATAGTAATTAGATGGTCTTAAGAAACTTGCAGGACTCTGTAACTCATTTACATAATAATATTTGAGGCTATCATTGTCGTGGGTTACCCAGGGATCAAAACCTTTTTTCACAAACTCCCCCCTTCACACAATTACTATCAGTCGAGAGAGGTTTTATCCAGACAAAACAGAGGCTTGACTTAAGGGATATAATACTAAGATTTATTACTAGAAAGATAACTAAGAAAATCACAAGCACTACACCAGTACTAATTAAACTTACTTATCTTATGGAATAATATATACTGCAACAGTACTACTCAAACTTAGCTTATCTTATGGAAATAACATATATTATAACACTCATTAAACTAACTTATGAATAAAAAGAATATCAGGTTGCTATATACAAATTTAGTCCCTTTTCCATGCGGGGAGTTGGACGGTTGGCCAGCTGCTAGATGTAACAAAGGCATTTCTCCTAGCTTATTTCAGTCTAAGAGAAAGGTATCTTCTTTTGGTAAAGTATTTACAAAAGCATTTCTTTCTCTTCTGTATTAGTCCAAAGAGAAAGAAAGGTTCTTCCTTTAAAACAGTTGCTGTAGCACTTGTAAAGTGTCCTTTCTGTTATCTGAGGACGCAGGTTCAGTGTGTCGTAGCTAGAGATTCCTTTTCTCTCTCTCTCTCTCTCGGCTGGTGCTGCTGCATGATGACTTCAGGGTTGAGGGTATATCCCCTCCTTTAAGGACCCATGGCTTCTAAGGGGACTCTTACTCCATTATGGTCTATGCCACAGTTATAGGGGATAATGGCTTTGAGTCCTTTCCCCTGTCTCTGTGGGGTCCTGTCCAGGAGGACACTTATTTCACCATAGTCTTCACCCACAACTACAGAGAATGGGTTTGAGTCCTTCCTCTGCTGCGTGGGGGTCCCATCGCCACTGAAGATAGTCCTAAATAGACCTTCTCCTTATGGGTCCACCCAGGACAGCAGCTCTTCCATTCTCTGCTGTCCTTTTGGGTCACAAGTGAGCTGCACCAGCATGGATCTCTCACCGGGACTACAGGTTCTACTTGAGACAACTTGTTCCAGCATAAAACTCTCTCTCTCCATAGGCCACAGGCCACAGGTCTCTAGCAAGATTCTGCTTCAATTCAGACCTCTCACAAGGGTCACAGCCTCTGTAGGCATTCATCTGTTCCGGGACACATTCCCTCATTAACTGCTGGGGGTCTCTCTGCACCCCAGTTATCTTCTAAAGGCAGCAGGGGTTTATAACTTTCAATCTCTTTTCCCTGGCTGCAGGGAGAGAAGGGGGGCCTCTCCCCCCTCGTCTCAACTCTTCTCTTGCTAGAACTGACCTTGAAGCTGCTGGTTATCTCAAGTCGTCCTCTGCTCTCCGCCGGAGGTGGAATCCTTGCAGCATGTTTCAGCTGGGCAGTTTTCTCTCTGGAGTTTGTTTCTGTTACACATCCCGGCTGGAGAGACTTCATACCTGCCGCCGGCCAAGGCCGGGGGAGAGGGCCTGGCCCCCCAACTTGGGGGCTGCTGCCCCTCTCCTCACATGGCGGCTGAATTTCTTACTGTGACACACACCTTCTTTTCCGTTTTCTTAAATATGTCATTAGCAGAGGCGTTACTAAAACTTTTGATTGGCTTTTTCTCCGGAACTATACCTGGGCCTGACCATTTCAGCCCAGGGGGGGCTGGTAACCCACGACAATCATCAAGGAGCTTTCAATTCAGTACCTAACTAATATCATTAATAAGAAACAATAATCAACAATAGTAAAATAGTTATTACATTGTGTCCAAAGTTTGCACAACTAAAGTATGCTCACTTATGAAAAAATTAAGTTTGTGAAGTATGAAATCATTCATAGCTAAATGGTAAAATATCAAGTTCTCTGTAAAAATATATTAGGAGTCTCCACGTCTCAGGAAATGACATTTCTGCAGACAGCAGATAGGTAAATACTGACAGAAAAAAAGTCCTATTATGATCTTCTGTTCAGGATCAGATTGGGTTTTACCTAATTCTAATCCACTGTTGGAAATGAGTTTTCTTCTTTAAGAATCTACTATAATGAGCAATACTGTCACTGCTCAGATGCACAGATTTTATTACAGAGGAGTTGATCATGTGGAGTAAGCAGCTGAAGAGCCATTTCACTTATCATTATTTCCCACAACTTTGTTTTCAATAGGTTTTCCTGGTTTTTTCTCATATTCTTTGATAGTTACAAAGAGTTGCTACAGTGAATTTAATCACAGAATGAAACTCTATGATTGAAATGAAATTTCTGAAAACTGGATGTAGTCTTGTAGCTCTGATGCAATATTCACTTAGTAAGCCACATTATGATTGTTAAAAGTAATACAAACAAGTGATACCACATGAGGTTTAGAAATTATATTATGAGACAATTTGATTATTGAGCCTAAGGAGTGATTTCTTTTGTTTTCTGTGTATTTGTTAACCAGGATGTAATAAACAGTATTATTTAGAAGTGCTTTGTTGGGAAAGCCTGAGGAAAAAATAAAATCTCCATTAAGTAATGCCTGTGTTTTCGCCAGGTGACCAGAGATGTTAACATTGATTTAAACCAGTATTCCCCAATAAATGTCCAACAAGCCTGTAGGCCATTACTGACCTCCCACTGACTAACATCTCTGCAACAGAAATGGTTTCCCAAACACACTTTTAACCAACTACAACTTGGGGTATTCTGACATTATGCGTTTGAGGTTGTTTTTTTTTTTAATAAGGATTTTTACAAGGCTAATAATTTCCTAGGTTGTGTAAGACTGAAGTTAAAGGACATATATTGCACCCTGCTCAGCAGAAATTCAAACTGTCCTTATACTTTGATTGTAAACATATCCCAACAGCATTCAGACATCAGCACTAATGGGCAACTTTATCTCCTTCAAAAACATTTCACCTAAAGTCTGTTATGACATTGTAAGGGAGGAAAAATAAACAAACAGTGGTTTATTTGTGTAAACAACTAAATGATAGCTAGCTGCTTCTTGGAAAATGAAGATTTTAAACATTCTTAATTACTAACACTAAAATATGGCCCTATTATAAAATCTGGCTATTGAGATACTTTTCAATTACATGAATTACACAGAAAGACATATGGAAAAAGAAATTAAGTCCAAATCTCCTATCTCAAACAACATACACACAGTTCAAGTATTCCTTCTTTTGACTCACCTGGTTTATACTGTATGTCTATAATATGTCAATCAGTCATTTTATTTAAGTTATGGGGCTTTTTTGACCCATAAAGAAAAGAGGTGAAGAAAATGCATGTAACTGCTTGAACAGACTTCTGGATGAGAATATTTTTTGCTACACATGATGACTTGCTACATACTGTAAAGTACATTGCATGTACTGTCGCCTGTCAGAAGTGTAAATCAGTATGATGAGAACAAAAATGGTGAAAACACACCTTAGATAAACAAAGTTGGCACACTTTGCCAGCATGAGTACACACAGAGTCACTTGGATAAATTCAAATCAACCTGGGTGAAACCAAGTTATACTGGTGTCATAGCTGTGCCAACAGTTTCCAAAAACCAAGGAACTGGTACAGCTTCAAACTCTCCCAGTCAAAATTACTTTTTGAGCAAAACTGAAGTAGCCTTCAACAGATCTGTGAACTGTAGGAAAACTGCCCATAAAATCCTCTTGCTGAAGAACCCAGTGACACACTCTGAGGGCTACACTCGGGTTCACTGCTTTCTGTCACAACTGCTCTGGAACAGTGGATGAAAGATGGGAAGATTAGGAATAATTTAATTATCTTAAAATAATTACAGCAACTGCAAATAATAATCACACCAAAAGACCAAACACACAGCCACAGAAAACCTACTGGTGCATTTTCTTGTCCCAGTTTTCTAGCAACTGTGATCTCCATGGAAAACATACCATCATGATATACACTGAAAATCATTATCAGGATACAAACAAAGGCATTTGATCTTATTATGGCATGAAAGACTGCTGAATATCCAAATAACCAACCAATTAATATGTCCAGAGAAACAAAATTAAAAACTGAGCGGTGGAAATTACAGCCCAAAAGAGGTTACCAACTAACTATCTACTGGATAAGCAGGTTAATGATTGCACTTCTTTCCTGTCAATCTCAGAAAAAAATCTTGTTTAAAAAAGGAAAAAAAAGAAAAAAAAAGAAAAAAGGGAAAGTTTTCCTCACAACACAGTGTAGTCTCAATTATCCTAAAATACAGGCAGTTTATAAAAACCCTGTCATGAGTGGGGCCAGATGGAAGGAAATAAACTCTAATCTTAGAGACAGAAACATTATTTTTAGAGCTTGTTGTGAAATTTTATTGAAATATATCAGAAAATGTGGATTAGCTAGAACCAAGCTTCTGTGGAAATGAATGCATCCACAAGCACGCACACCCACACACATATCCTGACATATAGAGCCACCAAGAAATCCCCAAGCATTTATAGTGTTAGTCTGGGCTCAAAACTCAAACCAGGAGGGTCCTACTGAGAAGATAATCGCCCAGCCCACAGAAAAAAACATTGGAATTCCTTACCAAGACTGAATTCTTCATGTATCCCTTGTGGTTTAGGACCACAAGTACAGCCATGAGATTTTCCTCAGTCGTGCTTCCTTCACATTACCATTCTAAATAAGGCTAACTTGGGCACCTCCTGCTCAGGAGTGTTTATGAGGAGATTATTTTCCCTTAGAGGCCGTGCTTCCTGCACTCAGTGGTCAGCCATGTCAGCTCCCAGCACCAACAGACATTCATTTAGGGTGATAGGTATTGTGGTTTGGACATGATACAGAAGTATAAGGTTTTTCCTTTTCCATTTATGAGTATGAAAGACTGAACTGAACAAAATTAGTTCCTCCTACTGCGAGGGTGGCCTGGACTCAGACATATGCCTGAATGAGCTATTTATCCAAATGAGAAATTACATGAAACCCACTTGAGAGTCAGCATCTGCTATAGCCAGCACTATCTTAAAGAATATCTTCAGAACTAGTGCCAAACAAAACAAAAAACTGCTGAATCTAAAATGGAGCAGTCCAAAGAGTGCTCAGGTGGCTATAAGAAGAGCAAGTGGTAGGAATGTATAAGTAGACATCTTCAGGTCTATTGATGTCAGAAAATCTCCTTGATTCATCTTTAAGCTTTAAAGTGAAGGATTCCATTTTTAGCAAGTAAAGTTCTCTGAATTCTTGCTTGCCACTGAGACAAAACCAGAAACCCTGTAGTAAAACTCCACTCTCAAGCAAACTTTAGGTGTAACAATCAACTTGCAGAAATAGTGCTTTTAGAGCTTCAGAATGTTAAAGGAACACAAAAGAGAGCAAAGTAGTAGAGGAAACCAAGAGCATTATTGCTGGGATTGTTGTGAAAAGGAGCCAAAAGCAGACACAGATGGCTTTCAGCTTTGATGAAAAATACAGACAAAGGTACTTTCTATTCAACAATATATTGTCAGCTCAGAAAATTTGATGGTCTAAACACCTGTATATTACAAACAAAAATTTAGAAGAAAAGCATGTGTGTAATTGTAAACATCGTTCTCAGAAACCATGATTAGAAGGGAAACCTTTCCATTGTAAAAATACATCTCTAAGGTACGAAAAGGCTTTTCAAACAGCACACATTTGCTGGTGTGCAAAAGCAGTCTGTGTGGACTGTATTTAGATAGTGGTCTGTCTGTGGTTCCTTCCCAAATTTTCCTTTTAGAGGAAAAGTGCTGACATTACACACATTCACCATGTGTTTTGCAGACAAGTTCATTCTGCCTGTGCTAGGAGCTGTCTAGAAGGCAAAGCCAAACTAGCAGACATACGCTGTGCTTGACTTACTAAGTCCTTCCAGGTGAACATTAAATTGTCCTTTCCCCAAAAGGAAGCATAAAGCAGAAGAGACAAAATGTTACTTTTTTTTTTTTTAGTAAGAGCAACAGACTGATCAAAGGTTATTTTAAGGGGCTCACAGAGAAGCTCAGAATAAGTTTCTGCTTAAAGGTAGATCCCAAGTAATTTATCAAAATATCAACATCTCAATTCCTGGAAAAGGCACCAGAACTGCTGGTGAGGTAACATAAGGAGACTCTCCTGCCTCTCAACACCTTTCCTGTGCCCAATTTATTTTCTCTTCTATATTCTCATCCACACACATATTCACTACCAGTAACAGCATTTTAGTTTTTTCATATGTTTTTTTCCTATCTCACCACTTTACTGTTTTAATTTTGATTCTATGTGCATTTTCACTAGTTGAGAATGGAGAGGTGGGGAAAACCATATGTTCAGAATAAATTCAATAAAAACACAATGATAACTTAGCAGAACTTTACACTAATTAGAAAAACATAAGTATCAGAAAAGTTAAATCTCCTATATTAGCATATATAATAGAATATTCTGATATGTAACTAGAAGAGACTTCTGTTGAAAGTAATTTGAAGCATTAGATTTTAAACATTTCGAGACCCTAGCAAAATGTAATCAATACAACAAGAAAATAAGAATAGACATCATGATGTACCTAAACATTCAATGGGTTTAAAAGCTACTGGTCCCAAGTCAAGATTCTGTAACTAATCCATGAAATTCATTAGATCCAAAAGCAAACTTAACATTTCTCAAAGCCACATGTTTTAAATAACATGGCTAGCCTTTTCATCTCAAAATTTTACTTCAGTAAAAAAGAATGCTGTGTTTTTATGGAAAAAAATTATAGTCTACAACAAGTCATATTATATTAATTTCTCTAGAATTAAGTTTATGGAACTGCTACAGAAATATCATTACACATTCTTACCATATCCTATAACAAAAGGATTCCAACAGAGCCTTCCTAGAAGCTGTCCAATTAAAGGGAACTGCTGGATCGCTGCAATTGAACCCTGCTAAAACATAAAAACAAGCAAAAAAAAAAGTAAATATACTGCACAGCAAAAGTAGGTTAGGAGAACTGTTAATGATACAGATTGTTATAAATTACAATCCCAATGGTTTTACTGTGAAATGGTCTGGAAGCAAAACACCTGCAGGTATGTAATAAAAGCAGAACTTCCTGAAATTTGCTATAATGTCATAATTCAAGTAAGTTAAAACTTAATGTAAGTAATTTCCTTACCTAATACTACTTAACTGTGGTAGAAAATTCGTTCATCTGCCTCACATCCAGCAACCAGATTAGTATCAGTAACCAAGATTCCATTGTATGAAAGGCCTGAACAACATACATTTTTGTTGATCCTCACTGCCTTAATATGGTCTCACAGTTTCAGAAGAAATAATACCTCCTATGGCACAAAACTAAGTATCTTTCTGTTACTTTTGCTTGCTTTCTTTAAATTAACTTACTTAATGACTAGCCAGTAACAAACTGACATTTAACTTCTAACCAAATAGAAAGCAGCTTTAACTATAAAAGTAATAAACAATGTAGTCTATATACAATCTTGTGTAATCAGTCTTATTTTTCCATTCTTGTAGCTTTACTATCTAATAAATGAAGGCTTTGAAAAATAGTGCTGTGCTGAGATAACATGCATAACATGATAACCATCTCCTGCTACTGCAATAAATTCCTTATATTTGCCTCACATTTGGGGTTAGACCTAGACTTTCTGGGGCCACACTCATGAGGTCCATTTCAGACCAAGCCTCAGATTACTTGAAGTAGCAATGTTCTTTTTTTTTCCCCCTTAAGAAAAAGATACATAAATATGGGAAGAAACACACTGCCCAAAAATCTTTTATTTAAAATTTAAATTCAGTTCAGAAACAAACCCAACTCTGAAGACTTCACATAAAAAGAATATTTAAAAATAAGTTCTTCCATAAGAAGCAAGCCTTATGCCATAATGCAGTATTTCTAAAGCTAATTATACTGGACATATACACTGAAAAAGCCATGCTCAGAAAAACACAGAAACAACTAAACATATGATTAACTAAATTTACTTTTATAAAAAGCACTCGAGTGAGTGCAGACAATTAAACTGCTAAGCAGAACAGGCAGCAGCCCATGTCAGTGGTCTGATCATGCTGCTAGAATTCACTCTGTGTGCCATAACATTGGGGTTATCGTGTCACCAGACTCTCTAAGGTTTTAAGGATCAGTTACAGATTTACATGTTAAGCCCTTTAAATCATCCAATTTATGATCTGACAACCAGAATCAAATTCTTGTTTATTTAAAGAGTTTTGTTAAGAGGCTAGAGCATCGGCTGGGAAATCTCACGTGACATCAACCAATCAAGAAGAAAAAGCTCTTTTCTCAATAAATCAGGGAAACAGGAAGCACACTCCTGTTTGCATTACCTGTGACTGTTTCCCCAATTCGCCCCTGTGATCCAGCAGGACATTAGGTTAACAACACAAACTTCTTTGCTACTTGTAGCTTCTGGTTTTATCAAAACATGCTGCAGATTGTTTTGCAGGGTGTCTTCAAATCAGGTCACTCTTCCTTGTAAGGTTACTTACCACATCTTTTAAAGTTTCATAAAGCTGGTGTAGAAACTCCTGGAGCTGGGGCAAGTGAAGGCATACATCTTTCTGGGATTCCAGGGTAGTGGCTTGACCCCATTCAATAGCTTTATCCAACCAATATTCAAAGTTCAGTTTGGCCACTGCAGTGTCCTGGGCCATTACACAATCCTGAGAAAGAGATTAGAACTCCACATTAGGCAGCAATAAACACTGTCTTCAAACCAAGAATGAAAATATGAAGAAGGATTCCTGCTAACTGTTTTGGTGTTCACATGTGAAAGGGAGTGTCTGTGTTTACATCTTGTAAGGCTGGCAATTTTATTTGTAGTACAAAGAGGGTAAACTAATAACCCCCTTATAACCAAGTAGCAAAGGGAGCACAGTAACCATTTGATTATCTTAGAATGTACCACCCAGATGTGTCTTAGCCTTTCTCATCTCAATTTGTCATCACCAACATCTCACACAAAGAATATTCAAATAATGTGAGTGTGCATTCATTAGACTGCAAATGTCTGTTCCAAGATAAATCAAAGCATTACGACTCAATCAAAAGAAAAGGGATTAGGAGGCCTTTGCTCATTGTAATTTCTGTATTTCTAATTGATCATTAGCTTTAAGTGCAAAAAGAGTATTCTGCTTAAAGAAGACTAATAAATATTTCAGCTCTGTTGTTCTTTGTACCACCATACAAAGGAGAAAGAAAAAATGCAACCATATGCAGCTTTATATATAACTCAATACTGAATAAAAGCTTTACCATATAAAATCTATATCCATTGGCACATTTCACTGTAAAAAACAGGTCTTTGAGAGATAAGCACTATCGCCAAGCCAAAATGTTAAAATCTAACCAAACTGCCCCAGTAAAAGATACCAGAAAAGAAAACAGCCCATATTTTTTCTGCTTTATTATTATATTTTTCATTGAAGGAAGAACAAAGAATAGCACAGCAAGCACTAAAACAACCTTTAAATTCTTCTGACAGAAACACTTCTTAGGCTGAAAGAGCAAAGGAGCTTTTCAAATCAACAGCAAATGAGGTATTCAATCACTGTTCTGTCAAAACTGTCAATTAACATGAATGTGGTGGCACTTCTAGAAAAGAATTGTTGCCCACCTAGAAACAAAGTCAGACACTCATAGATGCCACAGAAGTCAGTGAATGTGTATCTTTGTAAGCTACAAACCAAAAAAATAAACCAGAACTTCTGCAGCAGCCCTGCAAACCAAGCTTGCTTTATACAGATAGCCTTACAATCCATTTGTACAGCACGTGAACTTGAGCCAGATAAAAATCTGAAGGTCATTAATAAGCTTGATTAATGTCTATGAGTAATACTGTCCAACAAAAAAAAAAAAAAAAAAAAAAAAAAAAAAAAAAAAAAAAAAGTGAGGTAAAGCTGTAGGATTGGTAGAGTACAATGCATATTTGCCCTAAACTTGTACAAAGCCAAGTAAGCAAAGCCACTGCTTTTGTGTTCTTTATTACACTCCCATTTCTATGTGCAACTGTTGCTGTCAGTAGAGTTCTTAAGGGATCTATGCAGTGCCAAGATCTTACTGGTCTTCTGTGAGTACCACAACAGGCTATGAGAGCTTCCATCACAATAGCTGGCTGAAGTGACACAGATTCCTGCAGCAATTAGCCATCAAACACACATCATCACAGGGATATAAGAAAGACTTTTAGAACAAATTAAAGCCAGGAACTGAACTTGCACATGTGAGTAAATTAATGAGCCTATTTAATCTTCCCAGATAAGATTAATCCTCCCAAATAACTGAAAAATCAGTCCCCTAGCAAAATGCCTCCTAAAACTTTTAGAAAAGGAGAAAAGAAGGAAAACTAAAACAAAAAGGAGGAATCACAAACACTGAACCATTTTGGGAGCAGTCACACGAGTCGATTATGTACTGACAGAGGATCCAAGGTAAGCAAACCAAGCAGGTTAATCTCATACACTAAGTACTCAGTACTACTATTCCAGTTTGTAGAATGGCGCAGCCATCAGAACATCTCTTTTTCCAAAAAGAGAGAACCAGCTGAGAACCCAGCTCCATAGTAAGAGAGTTGTTTTATCTCCCTTAATTACAGCTAAATAAACTTGATTGTTCGTCAGGTGAGATTCCTTATCAATTCCTCCTGTCCAAAGCCAGTCCAAAGCCATTCCTGTATAAAAAAGGCAGAGTTGCACGTTATTCTTCTTTATCTACTACTACTGAAAAAAGTAAAAAAAGAGAACATCAGCACAAATCATGAGTGATCGAAACTTTAGAAGTGTATCTATTCTATATAATGCTAACTGCAAGTGTGCACTTTTTACTGTGTCTGATAGTTAATTCCCTTAAGAGATCTGTTCTGAGTGTCTTGGATATAAGCAAAGCACTCCCCCATCAACAGACTTGCACTAGTCACAAAGGCATCAGTGCTATTCAAAATCTCCAACCAAAATGCAGTGCATTTTCCACAGTTGTCTTGTAGAAAGCACAAGCAAAGGAAAAAGCACCAAAAACCCCTCCCCTATACATTCTAGAGGATAGTTTCCTGGACTTCTTCCTTATTCTTTCCTGGACTCCTTCCTTATTCTTTCACATAATTTTCTGACGAAAGTGAAACACAGTTCTGTTTCTAAAACAGTGTGTAGAAATTTTAGCTGCAGTCCAATGCTTGATTCATGGACACATTCGTGGGCAAAAATGGAGGAGTTTTATGTCCATTTCTAAAGTGGATTAAAGAACAGATAAATATATTTTTGTCTGTGGTTTATTTTCTGAAACTGCTCAAAATTCTAAGTATCAGCAATAAGGAACATGTGATCCCTATGATTAAGAGAGTAGGTAATTTGCAGTGCATATTTGGAATAAACTGTGGTATGTATACTTGAAAAAAAAGGGGAAATAAACCATTTAGAGTGACAGATGGAAAAATCTTTGCACTCTTTTTTGAGAGAGCAGACAAGGTTGTGCACTTTTTAAAATTTTAGAGAAGAACTATTTTGTCAATTCAATGGTAGCAGAATCCCTTACAACAACTATTAGGAACTGAATACAGATTTTCAAAAATTATAATCTGTTTTGGAATACCATCAATTCACATTCTTATAAAATTATCCTGAAATCAGCAGAAGAGTAAATTAAACTGACACTTCTAGGAACGACTGCATTATTTTGTAGGCCATTGGCACTCATTTAGCATTTAGTATGTGCTTCAACTCATCCTTGATCAAGAATGTGATTAATTTAATATGCACTATTATCTGCGTCACAACACTAATTGCACACTGGAAGAGAACCAGAAAAAATAATTATCACAAGCACCTGCTCCATTTGCAGTAGCATGATTTTTAAGCTGTACTTCTTTGCTTTCATTTGAAGTCTCCAGTTAAATAGTTATTTTATTTATTGATTACTTTCACTACAGCATCTAGCCCTGAGAAGATAAATTTGATTAATATGGCTTACCCTTGTCCTCGCCTCAACATTACTGGAAAGCAAAGAGTAAAATTAGTGAATGTATAAATAAACTGATTAAAAAAAAAATATACCAACCACACAGATTTCATCTCAAAAACAGTTCATAGGATATATAGTTTATTAATACTGATAGATAATTACAAGTAATTTAAACCCTCAGATCTCAGTAAGATACAGAACGTATTAGAAGAGCTACAGAAATTATAGATAATAAATACCTAATTAATAATTTGATTTAACATACTGACAAGTATATTCCTAAAACCTATTTCAGGTTTATTTCCATTCTTTTCAGTTAGTTGGGACTCCTTTTATTTCAGCTGCCAAAAGTAAGACTGCTTCTTGTTTATGACTCTGTACTCCACAGTATGAGAAATTCAGAAGCTAGATTTACTGTGAAGGGCCTTACAATATCCTTTACTTCCAGAAAGAAGGAGGAGGAACAGAGCCTTTAGTTCTCCTCTCTGAGAACCCCCAGTCAAACCCCCTTGGCCTCATACCTTCCAGCACAGGGAATCTTGTGATGTTCAGGCACGAGTGTACTTGTTACACCTTTCAGAAGTTACTGGCAGCACTTCCAACAAGGAAGGGATTATTTTGTTCTGTCAAGTGAGCTATCTGGATTAATGTCTGAAACATACCACTTTAGTCAGTACCTTCTGTTACCCAATCTTGAGGCAAAACCCTACAGTGCACCAGGGCACTCCAGGTTACTGCTGCATCCTCCTAAACACACACACAAGCACTGCACTGTCCCACTCTTCCACATTAAGACATGTCTGTGACAGACTGTGAACTATTTGCAAGGGTAGGAGAGACATTGATCAAGTCTTCAGAAAACTTCACTCAACTATCTCCATAGTCCTTTCAGACTATAGAGTCAGAAAATTAAATATTTGTTCACTCAGCATGTAAGGTAGTAAAAGAAGGAAGACTTTTTTTTCCTCTAGAACTGTAAAAATAAGGTCTTTAAAGCAAAACCATTACATAAGAAAAACTGAGTGAAAGAAAAGTAACTTCTTCACGACTAGAGATTCTGAAACTCAGGACTCAGATACAATAAAAAGGGAATATGTGGTTGTTAAAAATTACAGTTCTTCACAAAGAATTTCTATGTAGCATAGAATATTCACTAACAAACTTTGACAGCTTTCAATGTCCCCAGATGTGGCTTCAATAGATTGCAAAAAATTACTACTGATTTTTTTAAACTTATTTTCTCCTTAATCTCATAAATTCAGCTGCTATATTTAAATAAAGCTTTTCAAGTAGAAGGATCTTTGAGATACCTTTAAGGTATGATATCGCCTTATGTCACAGCCTTCCAGATAAATGTGACTAAAACTTGCATTCAAGGTATAAAGGTCTCACTTGTGTATTTTTCCTTGAACCAGTGATAAGTAGCTCCATGCTCCAAACAAACACTTTACTTTCATTACTCCTCCCACTCCTTTCCTAAATCCTGCCTACCAGTAACCTCAGCTTGTGAGGAAAAAACCAAAACAAGAAAGCAGTTAAAAATATTTATGTGACATCAGGTTTCAAAGGCCCTGAGCAGAACAGGTCACCATTAACTAACAAAACACATAAACATACATTCCAAATTTCGAACTAATTTTAAGGGTTGTTAATACTTACAAAAGCAGTACAACAGTCCTTTTGTGCACATTTATTACTCTAGTAGATATTAGGAGACTAATACTAGCAATTAGGAGACTAGATATTAGGTAAGCCCTTCAGGATATTAGATACCATGATTTTGACTCCCCTAATCACCCTTAACTTGGTTATGATACAGCACAGTTGATACAGCAATAGAGTACAATATTATCAACTTTCTGGTTTGATATTTCAAAGATTATGATAAAAAATCATGTCACAAGTTTACCACCTAATGGATGGTATTTTGAGGTTATGCCAAGAGAAAAAAAAGGTAGCAATTATTCTGAACATTGTAACTATTTTTTCATTTCCTGTTTCGCTACATAAAATATCTATTAGGTTCTCCCACAAGTATATTTTTCATCTTCACTTTGACAAGTCTCCTTTTACTAGCCAAGAACAGAAAGAAAATGTAAGACATACTTACTTATGCAGTAAGAGCAAACATGATGTATTTCCTACTTAAAAGAAAACCTATCACTAGCCCCCTAAACTAAAATTTTTAAAAAGTTTACTGGGAAAAATGTAAATTTTCTTTTTTTCTTTTTTTTTCCCTGAAACTTCAGAAAGGCCCAAGAGTAGTAAAGACTCTACTGCGTGAAAATTAGGTTTGGTATCAAGTCTAATTTACACACACTGGCAGTTTAGCAGTCAAGAAAAATTGAGAGAATAATTTCTATCTTCATTTTGGAGTGGTGTGCCTACAATCAGTGCTGACTTGTGTTCATTTTTGTAGTAACTTTTCAGGTAAAAGCAAGTTTGCCTATTCCCCTTTGTGCCCACATCCATAGGTATTTTACACCAAGACAAAACAACTATTACAGGAAACTTCTCTACTATACGCAGACTTTCCGAATTAAAACAAACTGCATGCAAATATAATTTCCTCTGGAAATAAAACCAAAGAACACAGTTTTGCCAAAAGAAATCTGCAAAATCTCGCAAACTAAATAGCTGTCAGCCAGAGATGCCTGACATTATCATTCAATGTCTAGACTAACAATTCTCCTGGAGAAAGTAATTTACTCCTCTATTTTGCTCCTCTTTATTTATTTCCCGTATTTACTCTGATAATTAGTAACTTACTAGGTGTCAGAGCTTAATTCTGAATTCTGTTACCAGGTCTCACCGGAAAAAGAGCCCAATTTTCATCTTTAAGGGACTGTGGCCGGTCCCTAAAAGGGCCACTTGCAGAGGCAGTGTATGTGTTAAACCTCTTACACAGGTTTAATCCAAGTAACATTGCAAACAGCAAAATGATGTTTCCAGTTGCCTGCTGTTGCTCTAAGGACTGAAGAAGACTTGATGCTCTGAGGAAGCAAGGGATTTGCTGGGATTCATACCAGATGTCCCTTTCTAGAACGCTCTGAAAACATTACATCTCCCTCTTCCCACAAAAGGACTATACAACCATAATAAAGCCACCTCCTTCCAGAGGGTGGTTGGGCACTGAACAGGCTCCCCAGGGCAGAGGCCACAGCACCAAAGCTGACAGAGTTCCAGAAGTGTCTGGACAATGCTCTCAGCGACAGGGTGTGACTCTTGGGGATGGCCCTGTGCAGGCCCAGGAGATGGACTCAATGATCCTTGTGGGTCTCTTCCAACTGAGAGTATTCTGTGATTCCTATTGATCAGGCTATAAGCTTCATGACCCCAAAAATATTATTCATTAGCCTCACTTGATAAAAGCAATCACACAAAAAGAATTCTAAAATTTTCTGGTTCTAATGGCAGGCTTATCTTGCAGCAGCAGATCTTCCTTCTGACTTACCCCATTTCAAGAGGCTAAGAATAAAACCTTCTTTAATGGGAAAAGCAGAAATAATATCTCAGTGCACCCATCTAACTCTTATCTTTTGCCACAAGAACACTGAAAGCAGGAATGGTATCACTGAATTTTACAGATGTTATTTGTTACCCTTCCATAATGAATCTTAACAAGACAACAAGGTAATCGTCATTTTCATATACAAAATACATAAGTACCAGCTCACATAATGGATTTTTAGGCACCAATTGAATAAAAAAATCTCATTGCAAGCCACTCTTGAAAGGAATACACCAAAGAAGTTACTAAGACTCCAACACCACAAGTGGTTTTTTTAAGTTAAATTTCAGAGGAGAAAACAGACAACAAGGCAAAGTACCTTTACATTTCTGTCAGAAGGCTCTATGCAATTCAGCAAAATACCAAAACATAAAATGTCCTAATTGAAAAGAATTTCAATGTCAGCAGTAGCCAGAACAAAACCCAGCAAGGCCCACATAAAGCTGTCCATGCCAGTAGACAGGGAACCAGATGGATGTGCAAAATGGAAATTTTTTTCAAGGCAATAAACCAAACCCCAGTTTTGATCAGTGCACACTGATGCTAAGCAGATCAACATGGCCTTCCAAAACAAAAGCCAGACATGAAAGAAACAGGGGGCTGCTTGCTCACCCTTTAACTCCTTGCTTGCTCTTCCATATCTGAATTGCTTACCTCTTATCAGTATACAGTGATCTACTACAGAAAGGTAACAACAATATATGGTAAAACACAACAGAAGCTAGAATTAACATCCTGGAAATGGTGAACAGAAGCACAAACAGGTATCCATCTTCAAAATCTCCTAGAAATGGGGAGGGGAGATGTGAAGTACATCTTCTTTCAATATATTTCCTCAGTAAGGTTTACATATTTTGTTCTGCACAATCTGAATGGCAATCCTTACAAGATTATTTTGGTAACATTCAGGTACTGTAAAGTGGCAATCTCTCCTACTGCTTGAGGAATATTTGGGGGATTGCTCTAATGAAAATGAATGTTAAAATATCCTTGGATTTAGTTTGCTGGACAGAGCCTTTTCACTCAGCCCAGCTCATTTTCAGATGACGTCTGGGACAACAGCTGAAATTAAGACAACACAAGGGAAATTGCAAGACAATGCAAATAAAAAATAAATGCAGCTCTGGAAAAAGGCATTAGGTTTGATTCAACCTCCAAACTACAGGAGGCAGAATTGGGTATCTAGCAACATAAAAATAAAAGTAAGATATTTTTACATCACTTAGCAGAAGTCCTATCATCACTAACACTAGTTTAGCTTGACTAACAGTTACAGTAACATCACACATCATAGAATCATAGAATAAGATGGGTTGGAAAGGACCTCTGAGATCATCAAGTCCAACCCTTGATCCACTACCACTGCAGTTACTAGACCATGGCACTAAGTGCCACATCCAGTCTCTTCTTGAACACCTCCAGGGACGGAGAATCCACCACCTCCCCTGGCAGCCCATTCCAATGCCCGGATACCTTCTCTGTAAAGAACTTCCTCCTGATATCTAACCTAAACCTCCCCTGGCAGAGCTTGAGACTGTGCCCTCTTGTCTTACTGTTGGTTGCCTGGGAGAAGAGACCAACCCCCACCTGGCTACAACCTCCTATCAGGGAGTTGTAGACAGTGATGAGGTCTCCCCTGAGCCTTCTGTTCTGCAGACTAAACAACCCCAGCTCCCTCAGCCTCTCCTCGTAGGGCTGGTGTTCAAGTCCCTTCACCAGAGTGGTTGCTCTTCTCTGCACCTGCTCCAGCCCCTCCATGTCCTTCCTGAACTGAGAGGCCCAGAACTGGACACAGCACTCCAGGGGTGGCCTCACCAGCACTGAGTATAGAGGCAGAATCAATTATGCATGAGTCTGATCTCAGTAGTCTAAACACTTCATAAATGAGATCTTCTTTTCCAAGTTACACAAAAAGGAATGAAACACTGGTTCTGTTGACATCAGTGGAAAAAATTTTGCTAGTCTCAAAGAAGCCCAAATTTCACATTAAACTTTCATGACACTGAGAAGCTCACCCACATAGGAGCTTACCAAGCCACTACACTGGAAAACTTAGACATTTTACCAATAATTGTAAAATTGTTGTTTAAGTCTATTGTTTGTATCTATTTTCCTAAACCGAATCTGCCAGGGAATGCATCACTTCATATCTCGTGGGTTATCTGACATGAACTGTTACTATACAGTTTTCATTAGCCAATTCTGCCAATTACTATGCTCTCAGACAGCTTCATGTACGCTAAAGCAAAGTGAATGTAGTTACCTAGAAAATGAGTAATTTTTGTACCAAATACAAATTCTGCCTTTTCAGTTAAACTTACAGATGTGATTACACCATCTCCTACAGCTTAAAACCACTATTAGAGATTTTTTTTACCGCCACTTCACACATCTGAAATACTTTCTTCCACCTCTTATCAACAGAACACTTCAGAAAAAAACTGATCTGGGGGTGCTGTGGCAGCAGCTCAGTGTGGGTCAGCAGTGTGCCCGGGCAGCCAGGAGGGCAAACCCCATCCTGGGGGGATCACACACAGAGCACCAACACCAAGGGAGGGGATCATCCTGCTGTGCTCAGCACTGCTGTGGCCTCACCCTAAGCCCTTGTGCAGGGCTGGGCCGCACAGTCTGAGGAGGGTGAGAAGGCCCTTGAATGGTCCCAGGAGGGCAACAACCCTGGGGAAGGGCTGGGAGGCACATCCTGGGAGGAGCAGCTGAGCACCCTGGGGCTGTCTAGTCTGGAGAGAAGGGGCTGAGAGGAGGGGTGACCCCACTGCCCTGCACAGCTTCCTGAGGGGGGACATGAAGAGGGCACTTTTGTTCTCTCTCAGATCCAGTGACAGGACATGTGGGAACAGTTCAAAGCTGTGACAGGGTAGGTGCAGACTGGACATTGGGAAACCTTTCTTTACCAAGAGAGTGGTCAAACTTTGAATAGACTTCTACAGAGGTGGTTTTTGCTCCATGAATGTTAGTGCCTTAAAAAGGCATTTGGATAATGCACTTAATACCATACTTCAATATTTGGATTAGATGATTTTTGTAGGTCCCAATAAAATAGCCTGTTCTATTCTATTCTGATCTGAACATAAACCAAACCAATCATCCAAGTTTCCTTCATCACAGAACCTCCTCTTCTGACAACTTGTGTCTGTATAGTGCTTGAGTGGAATACAGAGAAATTTCTTTCCTTAAAATTCAGTTTCTCGGGAAAAAAAAAACCCTTAGCTAGACAGCAGTTCAAAGTTTCACCATGAAATAAACAGTATTTCTTTTGTGCCAGCTGCAATACTTCGAGCTATCATTGAGGGGGATGTTGCATATACAGCAATCTTGGCACTTTTTTCTTTTTTAGAAATTTAAGTTCTGCAATTGACAAACACACAGTAATTCCCTGGTTTCCAATCAGAAGCAGAAGTACATACATTAAACTGTACATAGCAAGTTAGAACATTAATCCACTCTTCAGAGGAATCACATATGACCTGTAATATAGAAGAAAAATGTGTATTCTTTTTATATCAAGGACCAGCAATCAATTCTACTTGTGCATAGTAAAATGACAAGGAGGCAGCGAGAGAGTCAGAACATAATCCAACTAAGCTGTGGGGGTCAGGAGGACAAGCAGGAACAGAATCTATTTAGATACAGAGAAGAATGATTAGCCTTTCTTTCTTCAATTAGATTATGAATGAACACTAAAGTCTTCATATTTTCAACAATGCTTATTTAATAGCCATGCAACTGCTAAATTCAAGCATTCCCCTGGCTTACAAAGTATAGAAAAAGAAGACACGTTCCAAACTCTTTATCCCAAGTATCTGAACACTAGGCAAAGTACTGACCATGGTATTTATATCCAGAGCTATTCACACAGTGTAGAGGTGTACTTCTTACACTAAGTACATTATTTTTCCCCATTTTTTTAAGAACTACTAATATTTATTACAGTTATGAAGTACCTACCTTTCACTGAAATACTTCGCTTCTACAGAGTTAAAAGCATTTCTGCAAAAGCATGAGGAAACAGAGGCACAAACAGAAAATTACTTGTCCAAAGTCATTGAGGAAACAAATGACAGAAAGAGATAAAGCACACAAATCTCATATGTTCTAACCTATTAGGCTACACTGTTTTTCCAAGGATTCACTCAAAGATAATCTATTATTCAATCCAAGCTCCTCAAGCATGAATGACGGTTTATGCAATGTGAAAGTCAATATTCCACCAAAAAGAAAATGACCACACAACAATTTCAGAAAAGTATTTCTTTTCTGTTTATATTATACATACTTACCTTTGTATGAACTCTACTGGCAGCTTAATAAGTATAAGTAAAAAATCTATGAAAAGTATTGAGAGTCCACAATGAAAGCAAGCTTGCAAATGAAAAAATGCACTTCCCTGGCTTAAAAAAAACCACTTGCCAAAGAGTCTCATACTTTTCCTCTCTTCTCTCCCTGACTACTCACAGCCAGAAATAGCCACAGAATAACAGCTCTGGAATAAAGATGTGTTTATGGCACCAAATACTCCTGACAGAAAAAAGTATTCTTCAGAATAAAAAGAACTTCATGACATCCACGTCAATATCTACACCTTTTTGTTGTACATTATCTACACACTCCCAGATACATTATTCCCAGGAGTCCCTTGACAAGGTTTCATGCTATTTGCAGGCATTAAATCAGGCTATTCATTCTTTGCAAACAAGAAGAGATAAGTTTCCTCGGAAACATCTAGAGCAAAGACTTTCAGTCATCCACTCCATCAAAATCATATTGCAGCAACAATTAGCTATGTGGGCATTTAGACTGAAGACAGGGAACTGACATTCAAATCGATGAAGCATTGATTTGGGGAATTCTCAGTCAATTATTCCTGCATATTTTATGAGCATTTGCTTTTTAATATGCTAATAGAGGATCCTCTGATTTGTCCATAATGTTTCTGTCACATCTCTTCATGAAAACCTCAGATTTTCACCCTTGCCATGAAATTAAAGCTGTATTCTTTTAATATCTTATGGGAAGGGAGTTCCTTATGAATGTGGGTCAGTTGATGATAGATGAAAACTTTTAATGCACAACATAGGAAAAAAATATTAGCTAGTGGGTATGTCGCTTAGCTTCTTCTCTTTGGACACCATATATGTCAATTTAATTGTGCATTGTGCTACTTTATTAGTCACTGGAATATTTCAATACTGTCACATAGTTAATCAAGATTTATAAAAGAAACATGTCCAGTGATTCTAGTTCTAGGGAGGATGGACAGCCTTGCAAATCTGACTCCAGGAGTCAGAATCCTAAGAATCCAGTTCTCACCTCTGATACATCTCACACATGACACTAAAAATGTCGTGTAAGTTTCCGAGGTCTGTTCTACTTTACCTCTGCAGTAGCCTGATCAGTACTGCTCTGATTTTAGAGAATGATTATTTATTTTTTTAATCAAACTAAAAATAAATGTCTGCTATCATCAGATTTGCTCCATTTACATTTATTTAATTTTTTTATTCCTCTCAAAGAATTACAAAGCTCCTTCCGCTGCAGTTGCCTCGTGGGCTTTACTTTGCAAGGCTGCTGTAAACGATGCTGTGCAGATTACACTTGAGCAAGTCATCTGTCTTTAGATGACTGTGTCAAATCATACCTGGATGATTCCTCACTAGTAAGATTATGTAACTATAGTCGTGGCATTGCTTAGATCCATAACTTCTATTAAGAGTTAAAAATGCACACACAAGGACAATGTCAGAACCCTGCAACCATATGCAAGGCTAACAATTAAAAACATAACAGAAACCTCTCACTAACAGCATCTGACGTAAGACCACTCTTTCCCATTACACAGTTAGAGTAAAAGCGCTCTTGAACAGATGTTAAAGAAGCTGTAACAAAAAATTCCCTAATTCAGAAGAATAAATTATAATTGTTTATATAAATAATAATAGATTTCTCTTTATAAATTTGTGTTTGTTTAATTAGTTTACAATTAATAATTAGTTTACTAATAAAGAGAATTTTTGCACCTCCAAATCTTCCCATGCCATTTGTCATAGCCATCTGAAATCAATATTGTTTCTACAGTTAAACATATAAGGAAGTCTTACTAATTTTTACTTTTGCAATACTTACAAAACTTACTTACTGTCCCTCACCAAGGTCATAATATTTAAAATACTCTACATTCCTATAACTTACAAAGTCTACTAACTACATGGTCCTAAAGTGGTCTCAGAAATTGGTGGCATGTGCCATCAAGTCTCAAGACACAAAGGATTTTTGAATTCCAAATCTTTATGAAAGGATTTACAATTTTAATGAGTATCACCATTGTCTTCACTTTAGAAACATTAACAACGACAGCAACTTAGGATAACATTAAATGGAAACTATGATCTGAAAATACCCTTCCTGGTGAAAGTTAAATTGTTTAATTCAAAATTTGATTTTTGAGAGGTGTTCTACCACTTATACATGTAGAAAGACCTTTACAATCTGGCATACTTCTGTGCACTGATTAGATCAGGTTGGCACAAAATATGTTGTATTCATTGAAAAAAAATTTTAAAAATCATTTGATTAATTGACGCCTGAAGATTATTTGGGAATAATCTCACACATCTTCCTGCAAATGCCAAAAATTATTCCATATATATATATATCTCAAAGGCTTCTAACATTTTCGGAATTGTTGTTTCAGGAAAAAAAGATATTTCATGTGTCTTTCATCCTTCACAAGATCCTTCACCCATCTTTTGAAAGCCATCTTTGTCAAAAACAGCACCTTCACAATTGTAGGGCAGGATAATGAAACACAGGTCTTAGGAAAAAAGAAAGAAAAGAAATTATGGTTTAAAAACACATTGAATGCCCAAGACTACTCCACTGATAGAAAAACTGTGTCTAGTGCCTTCAAATGGGTATGCTTTGTTGCTTTAACTTCTCATAATATCACTCCAGCTTCCACCAGTGTCCCTTCTGACACTTTCATCCACGGTAGGAGGTTAATTTCATGTGCACACCATCCAGCTGGCTCATGTGCATGTGCTGATGAGATGGAACCACAGAATCATAGAATGTTTGAGTTGGAAAGGACCATAAATTTCATCTAGTCCCAACCCCCCTGCCATGAGCAGGGACACCTCCCACTGGAACAGGTTGCTCCAGGCCTGATCCATCCTGGCTGTGAACACTACCAGGGTTGGGGGATCTACAACCTCCCTGGGCACCCTGTGCCAGGGCCTCACCCCCCTCACAGTAAAGAATTTCTTCCTAACATCTAACCTAAATGTGCCCTCTTTCAATTTGTACCCAGTACCCCCTAGCCTGTCACTACAGCTCCTGGCAAAGAGTCCCTCTCCAGCTTCCCTCTGGCCCCCTTCAGATACTGGAAGGTTGCCATGAGGTCTCCATACAACCTTCTCTTCTCCAGGATGAACAGCCACAACTTTCTCAGCCTGTCTACACAGCAGAGGTGCTCCAGTCCTGCAGGACTGCTGCCCAAAAAAATGTGGAACAATCTCTGCTTTTGACCCTGCCTTCACATTTTAGAAAATATACATGAACAGAATTGTCTTAAAACCTTTATTCTGCTTTCAAACTTGGCTAAAATCAACTATAATGTTCAATTCCTAGCGGCCAAAAGACATGAAGTTCCTAAGAAGTTAAGACACTTCACTTCCTAAGAAGCTAAGACAAAACACACAGAAGTTATTATCAAAACTTGATCCATATAAATAAAAAGGTAACCTTCAGGATCTATTCACGACTCAGGTTTTCCCCCTGCCACGCTCACACTGTACCTTCATAAATGTCTCAATTTCTGCTTCTGGCATTGTATGTGGTATTGTATATGGTGATGAATTCTTGTGACACAATTTTTGAGCCTCGTGCAAAGAAGTAAAGGTGAACATGAATAATCCATGCAACTCAGAAAATAAATTGAATGTTGCTAGGTTTAATGGACACAGACAAGAAAGCTTTCATTTTATAAAAAAAGATTCACAGAGTTTGCACTGGGGGTAAGGGGAGTTGCAGGTTCAGATTCTTATAATTATGTAAAAAATTTCAGACTCTGAAGATCCTCCTAGTTTTTGAAGGCCGATCATCACTAGATTGTTTCATCACAGAAATTTTACCTAGAGGATTCCTCACTCTGATATAGAGCATTATCCCATTTTAGTTATTCTTCCATATAAGAAATGATGATTTGGAAAATTTTTGAGGCGTGTAAGTTTAATTACCTACATTTGTGAGCCAAAACCAAAACTCTCCCGGTCACATTCTCCCAGCACTTACAGGACACTTATATTCCCTAGTCTTTAGTTTAAATAAAAGGTCAGCTACATCCTGTGACAGTATTCTTTAAAACCATTCACTACTGAAGTTCCTCTGCTACAGCCTGCACAACATAAAAGTTGGCAGGTCTGCTGAATCAGAAACAAAGCAGGAAACTTTTTACTCCCCCTGTATTCATAAACCATTTAGGAAAATATCTATGTATTATGGTGGCACTGATCTTGCAAGATGTATCACAAAATGACGCATTATTGCTCTGTTTCCAAAGACCCTTGAAGGAAGAGGAATAGCAAGATGCAGACAGCCCAGATGTGGAAGTCTCTGTCTTTCCAGATGTTTTCAGTACCTGATAGTACCTATGTGGGTGACACAAGAGGGCTGACGACAGACTTTTTACAGGGGCGTATAGTGACAGGACAAAGGGTAATGACCTTAGAACGACTGGGTTTAGGTCGGATGTTAGGAAGGAACTTAGTTGGGAGGGTGGTGAGGCCCTGGTACAGGCTGCCCAGAGAAGCTGTGGATGCCCACCCCCGGAAGAGCTCGAGGCCAGGCCGGGCGGGCACAGGGCAGCAGGGCTCGGGCACAGAACGCGCCGGGCAGGCGGAGTGTGG
>VYXB01005131.1:73333-83651 GCA_013397135.1 Pachyramphus minor | reverse complement strand
CCCCCCATTTTGGTGCCCTGGTAACAGATATTTGCAGACTTTTCACATGTTTCTCCTGAAGACTGGTAAATAGCCACAGAATTCAGATCACTTTGGCCAATAGCCAGGACTAGAGGAGGGTGATGCTAATACTTCTCCAGCCTACAGCCAGAAACACCAGCAGTAGGTAATGAGAAAGCCCTAAGGGTGCATAATTTCTCAGAAACATACTAAGAATATGCATCTTCTTGGACCTGTCCATTATGAAAGACTGTTTTCCCAGCATCATAATCATCTCTGCTTACTTGTTTTTTCAGAACCCTCAGCTTGTAAATATTTTGGAATCTTTTCTGAAGGAAGGTACTATGTGCATTTAAGAATAATATTATTTTCTCTGCTAAGAGCTATTCACAGTCTAGGCTGTCATGGTGGTAAGCAGTAACAATCAAGGAACAGAGCATTTCTTAGGAACTAATGGCTTGCTAGGCAGAGTTTAATGCCTGAGGTACAGCCAGAGCCTATTAACTCCAGCTGGTCATCAAAAATCCTTCAGAAATACCTTGCTCATAGGTCAGTATTACTGTTAAAACAAATGTAGGCAGATGGATTTATTTCCTGGGTTGCATTTTCAGCTAGTATCCACAGGGCTTTTCTGGAGAATTTACAGCTCTTAACATTAACTAGTCAATTATTTGAGTCACCTGTCAGCATTTCAGCTAGACAGTTTCAATTATACTTACTGTGAAACATGGTTGTGTAGCACTCTGACTTTCAGATCAGTTTGTCTGATAATCATTTCAGATCTGCTGGCAGATATGGCATCCTTTCAGCCTACCGAGGAAACAAAAGCCCTGATGTGAGCATTTATTCACCAAGACATAAGTACTCCATCCTCTCCTAACTATCTCGTGTGTTTGCATGAAGACATTATCACTCAGAATACAGATGGCCACCAGGCCAAAATGAAAATTTGACACAGGCAAGGTTTTATAGGCTTTAAAAAGAGCCTATAAATAATAAATAGTTCATTTTAAAGCATCTTCTGGGGACACAGTGTAGGAGCAAAAGGTGAATTCAAGAAAATACATTTGGAATTGATTTGCTGGAACAGAAGAGGAGCATTCGGTGGAAGTAATCCTCCTCAGAAGTGGAGATGGGCACAGTTAGGAATAAACATGGATTGTCTTAAGCTCTACAAACTACTGAATAAATCTTGAACCTTTGTGTCTAATAAGTGAGCTGTCTTTCAGAATAGCCATCCACACTAATGGGTGTATATTTTTGTAATATTCAGATTTCAAGAAATAGAGTGAAAACACAGTAAAATCAGCGTTATTGAAAATCTGCTGTTGCTGTCGGGGTAAAAAAAAAAAAAAAGGAAATTCTGTACGTTTAGTAAAACATATTGGTTTTTGTTGTTCAGTGTATTTGAAGTCTGATAACAGAAATAAGCCCAGGTACTGATAAAGCTGAAGCCTCTAATGCTGGCAATTCTATAATATTTATCTACCTCACTAATGATTTTTAAATTAAAAGTCAGATGGCTTAAATTAAGTTTCTGAGCCTGATTGGTACCAAAAAACTGTTCCATTTTTATCAAGTGACAGATTTTTTTCATCAGAATTTAAGTAAGTCCCTGGGTGATATACATTTACGAGGAGGCAGCAGGGCTTTGGGATCTGACTTCATCACTTTTAATAAGGTGAAAATAAGGATCAACACATCCCTCTCAGCCACTGTTGGATCACTATCAGTAAATGGGAAAGTTTCTAAAATTTTGATGGGCAAACTGTTGCAACAGTGAAACTAATTATTTTGTTAAGGTATTCAGAGTTGTAGAGCAAGAGATGATTCCAGGAATCCTGTCAATGTCCTGCTGCACTACAAAATCTTAAATCTCTTCTGCTGAAATACCCTTAGCTTGCTTTCCATACACATACAGATCCTGATAGCTGTTCCATGCTATTTGAAGATTATTTCCACTGGCATCTTCTATTTTCTTTCAAAAATGTTTCAATACTATGACAATGTTACCTTAAATGTTACCTTAAAGGCCTTTAAATATCCCAAACTTGACCTTCGTGGAGCTTGGCCAAGTGTACCTGTCTGAGCGAATCCTAAGGCACAAATGCTGCAAATAGTCACACATCTGCTTAATTTTACAGACTTAGGAGTCCTTTGAGAGTTAAGCACTTAGTAAACATTTGCAGGATTAATGCTTAAGTATTTTTTATTGCAATATATTATTTTGCTTGTAGAAATATGCTTATATCCCATGACTGTAGTAGCTATTCAAATGTAAATTTTCCTGCTCAGCCACCAATGTAAGGTAGTGATATTTGAATGCAATCCATGACGTCAGACTCCCAACCTGAATTCAAAGCAATCTAAGAAATGCAGGTTTCTCTAACAAAAAAAGGTGCTTTCCCAGGTTAAGCTTAAACAGTTGCAGATCCTGCCTGTGGCTGGGCATGAATTATGGACTTTAATACAGTGTTTGAAAATCTGTGCTTTTAGTGTAAGAGACAGTGTGTATAAAACCAAATTTTTCTGCTAAATGCACTTCGAGATGAAACGTCCACCCCTTTGACATTAACTGGATAAGTTGCAGCAGTTACAGTGAAAGGATGCCAAGACTAAACTATTTACTTAAAGGATTCCAATTTGTCCAAGCACCAAATGGTTTAAGTCTCTCAACCAGACAATTAATAAAACAACCACTATTCCAAAACACAGTTTAGCACCCCAGATATACACCCAAACTCAGCAGTATCTGATAGTCCAACATGTTCCACATTGCCCTAACCAAAAATGTCTCCCCACATGGATAGCTTCAATCCTGAAATCCATGTGAGGTGATCAGGATGTGTACTGGCAAAAGATTTAAATGCTTTGGGTTTTAAACTGTGGCTTGTCTTCTCATGGACAAATCCTTGGGCAAAAAAACCCCAACCTCCCTCCAAAACCCCAAACCAAAAAAACCCCAAATTAACAAAAAAACAAATGAAAGAAGCCCAAACGTTTGAAAATATTGTTGTTTTCACTGGAATGTTCCAAGAATTAACACTTTTTCATATTCACAGATTTCTTCCCTTATGATGACAGCTAGATGTCATTCAGTTGGGTAGAAAGTGTATTTTTCTTGAACTGAACAGGTTGCATCAAAATAAAAAGAAACCTTCTTGTGTCACTAAACCTTATCATTTATTATTTCTGCATTACCTGACACGTGTTTAGAAGGCCAAACTCAATGCCTCAGTTTTCTTATGTGGATAGAAGGGGGAAACTGGGGCAAACGCAAGTAAATATCCAAGTGAAAAACATAAGTGAACATATAGAGAGGTCTGAAACAGAACACTGAGAACCAAAAGCAAACACTAATCTGTATTTTAATAAAAGAGATACAGCCACTGCAGCAACATCCAGAAGTCACAGACCCTAGTAAGCAACATCCACTGAATTCAGTTCACAATTCTGAAGTCAAGGCAATAGAAACAGTAGATGTTCATATGATAACGTTAGATTCCACAAAGGATTAAACTAATGCCTGTCCAAAGTTCCAGTGTTTTGTGGCTGTGCCAGAACCACTAACAATGATGCCCAGAATAACAATTTGCATGCAATTTGTTCTTTAGAAAGATGAGTTATTGAAGGTGGTATACACATCTTGGAGTCACCTTTTTATGGGGAAAGCAATGCATCCTCTTTAATAGGATTCCAGGTGTCTTTTTATTTATTGCTGTGGTCTTCCTCAGCAATCTTTATTTGATCTCATGTACTGTAAAGATGTTAGGGAGAACCTAACAGAGATGCTTCTGCATAGACTCCTTAAATGTGTGTAAATTATTATACATAGTGGCATGCAAATTTGTGCATTTCATAGAGGCAATGTCTTCTGTCAGCAGCTGGCAAACAACATGCATTTTCAAGAGTTGTATGCTCCGGCTGCTCTAAGTCATTGCTCCCTGGCTATGACCATAAACTACTTAAGTGGCCATGATCATAGAGATGCCATTTTTGTTAGAGGGTGTGAAAAGGGGGACCAGTATTGTGGCTGTTTCTGCTCACCCAGTAAATATCTAATTTCAGCAGCATGTTTTCTGACACATCTGAGGCTCAGGAGGTAAAACCCTGACATGATCTAAAGACTCTGCATTAGCATGAATTCTGCTATCATGTTTTTACATTCACTTCAGCTCATCTCAACTAGATAGAGAACAATCTTTCCTCGGTGCCTTCTCCTGAGGTATTAAACATGGACCTTTCCTTCCATGGAAATGCACAAGGGAATTTAAACCCTGTTAAGGATATGGGAGAGAGTGTAAATCAAGTTTAATTGTGTGAAGCTGGGAATCACACATTTTTTATTAGTCTAAAAGATTACGCTGCTCATCCCTTTACCGATTTTCTACTTCAGGACCACTCAAAATCCGTTCATGTTAATCTCTAAAAGCACTCATGTAACTAATCCAATAATGATAGTATGATTTTTGTTTAATATCCTCTAAGGGACAGATCACAAATCTATGTTTTACATTATAGTGGCAGAAGAAATCTTAATAAAAGGACACTGTTGAAATATGCTGCAGCTCAGATCTTTCCGGAGAAAATGCTCTGACCCTATAGTGCCACTCAGGAAGATCATCTTGGATCAAAGACCCACTGGGATATGGAGTGTCTCTGGTGGAGGAAAGGCTAAGACTTTATGAGTTATTGTAAGATATAACCATAAAAGAACGTGAAATGCTTGGTGGAACACAATAAATAAGATATGTTACCACTTTTAATTTTAAAACCTAAAGATCTCTTCAATATCAGTATGTTACTGACAATTTACTACTGCAATTTTACTGTAGATTACTACTATCCATTAT
The DNA here is from genome assembly GCA_013397135.1 of Pachyramphus minor. NCBI lineage: Eukaryota > Metazoa > Chordata > Aves > Passeriformes > Tyrannidae > Pachyramphus > Pachyramphus minor. Next base: position 78,798 of record VYXB01005131.1, on the reverse strand, counting down.
GATTTTAATGTATTTTCAAGTGACAATACAGTTACCTTTGTTCTCTTGACAATGCAGCACGAGGTGCAAGTCTGAAAAAAGAGCAGCAGTTAAACAGATGATCAAGTATCAAATTTAAGTGTGATTTAGAACGGTGAATGTTTCCAGAACCCACTTCCTTTGGAACAAATTACGGCAAGAAAGAAAAGGCAAAAAAAGCTTTGATAGTTCTTTCCTGCCTCTGTAGAGTGGAACAAAGGGGCCCGGATACATTTAATAGAGAAACCATTGCTGCGTTCTCAGGGGTCCTGAAAATTTAGTAACATCCTTTTGTGCCTAAATAAAATTGTATGATCCCAGTGAGGGCCACAGGATAAACCAAAGCCAGAAGGGACTTGTGGGAGGGCAGACTTCCCTGTCCACTTGTCACAGTTCTACAGTGTCAGTTTTTTCTGTTGTGGCTCTTTGCTACTTGTTTTTATCAGTCAAAACTTTAGAGAAAAAAATGCTCAAGATGGAATCTCTAGGAAAAGTGTTCTTTGATTGTAGATTTGCATCTATGATTTTGCAAGCACAATTTCTGAACTTTTATCTTTATTCTTAGCAAGGTTGTGCTCTAATTGACAGGAAATCATAAAACACCATTTGCCTTTTAATTCCTTCTTTATTAAAAAACCCCACTAAAAATTAAGGATTTGATCTTGAAAAAAAGAACCTGTTTGTAGGCAAAACAGGAAAAAAATTACAATGCGTTCTTCCCTGTTGGTGATTGGGTGTAGTAGAATTTCAAAAGAAAAGGATCTAGGACAATACTAGCCCCTCTTGTATTTTGGAGGGTGTGTGTGTGTAATTGAAATTATGACAAAAATGACAGCAAATTGGGCAAAATGTCAACTGAAGTACATTTACAAGAGAACATAGCCTCCAGTTTTCCACCACAAGACTCCTTCTTTCAGTTCTATGAACTGCAAGTGCTTTCCTTACTCCTGTGGTGGTCATGCCTTTTGACAATGCCTTAGTTGAGGAGGTTCCTGAAGTTTGAGAACTTCTGGACACGGTGAGTGAGCCAGCTAGGGAGCACTGAGTGCTTCCCCAGTCAGCTCACAGGTGACGCCAAGTTGGGTGGGAGTGCTGATGTGTTGGAAGGTTGGAAGGCTCTGCAGGGGGATCTGGACAGGCTGCATTGATGGGCTGAGGCCAGTGCTATGAGGTTCAACATAGAGAACTGCTGGGTCCCTCACTTTGGCCACAACAGTCCCATGCAGCACCACAGGCTGGAGGCAGAGTAGCTGGAGAGCAGCCTGGTGGAAAAGGCCCTGAGGGTGCTGGTCNCTGGAGAGTGTCCAGAGAAGGACAACAGATCTGAGGAAGGGTCTGGAGCACAAGTCCCGTGAGGAACAGCTGAGGCAGCTGGAGATGTTCAGCCTGGAGAGGAGGATTTCCAAGGGGAGACCTTATCACTCCCTACAACTACCTGAAAGGTTGTATCAGAGTAGGGAGAGTGGCTTTAAGTTGCACCAGGAGAGGTTTAGATTGGATGTTAAGACAAATTTCTTCATCAAAAGTTTGGTCAGACATTGGAATTGGCTTGCTGGAATAGAATAGAATTAGTGGTGGTATCACCATTCCTGGAAGTGTTCAAAAGATGTGTGGATGTGTCTCCTGGGGACACAGTTTAGTGGCTTCCATGGCGGTGCTGGACTCTATCTTAGAGGCCTTGTCCAATCTTAACAATCCTATAATTCTATGACCAGAGTTCAGGGATTGAAAAACACCCACCAAAATGTACGTATCACAAATTCCCACAGAAAAGCCAAACAAACCCAGGAAAAGCCAGGCAGGCTACCAGCTGACCTGTAAGCAGTGGCTTCCCATACACTCCTACTGCAAAGCTTCTCCATGAGGGCTTCCAGAGCCTTTTCTTTTTCACACACTTAGTCTCTTAGATGGCATGTGAGAAATAGTATGGCAGTTATAAAAGGGATGTGTGTTCTCTGGAACTGAAAAAAAAGCATCTACTAGGTCACAGCCCACTGCTGGGTCTGACACACAATGTCAATGGGAAAAGATAATTAAGTCATTCCAAGCAGTGATGCAAACAAGATCTTAAAGGGAAAGGTATGATTAGGCCAGAGAAAATAATTTTAAATGACACTGTGGAGTGTCTTCAATACAGAGCTTTTTTCTTCTATTACACGTACATTAAGGAAGCTAACAAGATCCCTTACAGTAAGTCAATACCCTTCCACTCAGCTTAATCCCATTTGTACTCCAAAGAAATTAGTCAAAACAACAGGAATGTGGAAATGATGTCAAGAGACTCTCATTAGTGTGTAGGATAGTGCAGAAGAAAACTCTTTAGGAAAAGTCAGCAAAGTCAGCCCCCAGACCAAAGAAAAACAGTTACCTGCAGCCTTTTCTTCTAAGGTTACCTTCAGGAGTTTGCTAAACAACACAAATTAAAGCCGAATCAGAAAAATGCAGCAATGTGCCCTGGGAATGACAGCACCAAGGAAACTGTGAAATCCAAGGGGCAACTGCCTGCATTTTGGAAGAATTTTAATACATTTCAGGACAAAAAAGCACATGCAAAAATATAAGCCTACCTGGTATTTTTCTTGGACTCAATGCTAAAATAACTTGCCAGTAGCAAATTCCATACACTGAAACCACAGTCCTTACTACACACTCGCATGTTTCCCATCACACACACTCACACACACACAGACACGCATACGTTGCTTAGAAAAACACTCAAAAAGCCAGCATCAACATTATAAAAAATATCCCCCAAAGCAAGTTATCACCTCACCTATGAGTAGGAACACTGGGCTCTTATGCTCAGCATGTAGGCACAGCCAAACCTCCCTTGTCCATCAGAATGACACCCCTACTCATTTTGCACAAACTTCAAATGCACCTTTTAAAGAAACTTCTGAGAGTCCTCCCACATGGGCTCAGGTGTGGTTCTCTCTGTTTCTCTGTCTGTTGTTCCCTTTCACTTTCTGCTGTACATCTCTCTGACTCTTTTGCTTCTCTGTGTCTCAGCATCCCTTCACCCTGCATCTACAAAAGCAAACAAGCCAGCACCACAATATGTGTGTATGTGTAGTACTGAACAAAGGATATCCAAGTCCCATGTTGCCAAGCTGAACTAAAGTTCATTAGCAGTAAAACTCAAAATTCCTTACATATATTTTTATCAGCTGCAGCACTCATATCCCATTTCTACAACTGCTTTAGTACTTACTTAATTTTTCTGGTTTGGATAGTCCTAGTTACTCGCCATGATTGTGAAACAAAGGACTTGAATGTTCAGAGGATCAGGGCCCATGCCACTTTTTGTTAGGAGAATCTCAGGTTTCTCTAATAGCATTTTTTCTACTAACCATGTCTCATAAAAATGGCTTTCAAAAGTGTAAAATTCTCCATTAGTCATGCAAAACCTGAATTATAAAACAATTTGGGAAACACACAAAATAGAAAGAAAACAGCACCGAAGAAACACAGATAATAATTTCCCAGGGAACATGCTCTGAAAGGCTTGTTACAGAGATTATTTTTTGGGATTCCTCAGGCCTGCCCAGCCCCAAAATAAATTTATAATATCTTGCTGGTGCACAAGAGATCTTGTACTTCTGCACTGGGTTTTTAATTGGCTTTTTGGAACAACTTCACTCAAACTGCATATCGCAAGTGTGTCTCAGTATAGCTCCACTCACCAGCTAACCGTGAGCCATGCTAGAGAGAAAGGGCAAAGAGAGGAGAAGGTGTTGTAGTTGTGAGTGAAATCACATTTAAACTAAAAGAAAAAATAAAAATTCCCTGCAGAGATCCAGTTCCACAGAGGTAAAGAGTGCAATAATTTTCTCAACTTAAAAGGTTTCCTAAGATTTTCAAAAAAGGAAAATAAAAAGGTGAAAATTTAATACCGAATGGCAAAACCAGAACACAATTACAAAAAAAGACTGTTTTTTATGGCGGTGACCTGGAGGCCTGCGTTTAAGGTTCACAAGGTTATTCTAGAAGAGCTCTTCTACACATCTCAGATGGGTGCAAGACAGGCCGCTTCCACAAACAAAATCTTCTGCTTGCTGTTTTTCTTTGTACAATTTCCTGCTTCAGATGCAGTTCAAAAGGGCTCCTGAAGGATTCAAATTCATTCATGAAGTCCCAGAATACCACTGACTAAATTATTATTTACAGTCTGAAGGCAAAAAATAGTCTGAATTTTTTTTTTACTTGATTCTCAACCTCAGCTACAAGCAACTAGCTCAAGAATGAGCTGGAGGCTCTACTGTCAGAAACTTATGTGCCTTTTTTAGTCAACAACAGCAGAGGGACACCTCCACAGGAATGACTCATTGTGCCCAAGTTACATATTGTGGATTGAAGGAAGAGTATGAGTAGGATAACCAGGATCACAGGATCACTGCACGCTCTGTGGACCAAGCCATGCAAAGACTAATATGAATTAAGATTTACCTATGAGTAATTCCACTGAAGACAATGTAAAAGCAGTATTTTCTTAAGGTTCTTACATTTGCTGGCTCATGGCTTATTCACATCAGATTTTACAGGAATTTCGATGCTTCATGTATATTTATTGCAATAACCAAATGTTTAAATGTTCAGAATACTATAGCATGGCATAGCATTGAATTGAATATTTTGGTTGGCAGGGACATACAATGACTATCTAGTCCCACTGCCTAACCAGGGCTGGCCAGAAATGTTAAAGCCTGTTATGAAGGTCATTGTCCGTTGTCTCCTCCCAGGACAGACCTCTGTCCCTCTGTGCAGACCCAGAGCAGCGGGGACTGGCCTGGCCTGGCTGTTTCTGCCTGTGTGGCTGCAGAGTCTCACCCCACTCTTCTTCTCACCCTGCTCCACTGCCTGCCTGGGGCATCCTGGACCAGCTCTGCCCTTGGCACAGGCACCTGGGTCTGTCTTTGTGGCTGGGCAGCAGCTCCGAGTGCCAAACCCAGCAGCTGCCCTCAGTCCTTCTGCTTACTTTGCATGGCCGGCTTGGCTGCAGGAGGGATCCCGTGTCAGAGGAAGAGGAGCAGCCCTGGGTAGAACAGAGCAGATGCATTTTTCTGTGGGGTTCACTCACAGCAGAGAGGAACTGTGCAGGTGGACGTCCTGTAGAGAGCACGGGGTGGGGAGTGTGGGGGGGTGTTGGTGAGGGGCGCTGGGAAGGTGATCAAAGTCACAGAATCACAGAATCATTTAGATTGAAAACGATCTCTGAGATCATCGAGTCGAACCATTCAGTGATCAGCACCTTGTCAACCAGACCATGGCACCAAATGCCACACCCAGTCATTTCTTGAACACCTTCAGGGGTGGTGATGCCACCACCTCCCTGGGCAGTCCATTCAAAAGTTTAAAAACCCCTTCCATGAAGGAGTTCTTCCTGATGTCCAGCCTGAATCTCCCCTATCACTTGAGTCTATATTGTCTTGTCCAATTGCAAGCTGCCT
>VYXB01005131.1:33824-73213 GCA_013397135.1 Pachyramphus minor | reverse complement strand
GCCAAGTACAGGGGACAATCACTGCCCTGGTCCTGCTGCCACCCCATGTGTGATCCACGCCAGGATGGCACTGGCCTTCCCAGCCACCTGGGCACACACTGGCTCATGTTCAGCTGCTGCTGACCAGCACCCCCAGGGCCTTTTCCACCAGGCTGCTCTCCAGCTACTCTGCCTCCAGCCTGTGGTGCTGCATGGGACTGTTGTGGCCAAAGTGAGGGACCCAGCAGTTCTCTATGTTGAACCTCATAGCACTGGCCTCAGCCCATCAATGCAGCCTGTCCAGATCCCCCTGCAGAACCTTCCAACCTTCCAACACATCAGCACTCCCACCCAACTTGGTGTCACCTCTGAGCTGACTGAGGGGGCATTCAATACTCTCTTCTAGACCACCAGTAAAGATATCAAACAGGACTGGCCCCAACACTCAACCCTGGGGAGCCCCACTGCTTTCCAGCCACCAGCTGGATGCAGCACTATCACCACCACTCTCCAGGCCCCGCCATCCAGCCAGTTTTTAACCCAGCACAAAGTCATGGACTACCAGCTTTCCCAGGAGTGTGCTGTGAGGGGTGGTGTCATAGGCTTTGCTGAAGTCCAGACAGACACATCCACAGCCTGCCCCTCATCCACCAGGTGGGTCACCTGGTCATAAAAAGAAATTGGGTTAGTCAGGCAGGACCTGCCCTTCCTAAATGCCTCCTGGCTGGGTCTGATGCCTTGGTTGTCCTGCATATGCTGTGTGATGACACTCAGGACGCTCTGTTCCACAACCTTGCCAAGCACTGAGGTCAGGTTGACAGGTCTGTAGTTCCCTGGATCCTCCTTCCAGCCCTTCTTCTGTATGGCCATCACTTTAGTCACCCTCCATGAATGTGGGACCTCTCTAGTTACCCAGGACTGATGATAAATGATGGAGAGCAGCTTGGCAAGCTCTTCCACCATCTCCCTTAATACCCTCAGGTGAATCCCAACCAGTCCAACAGACTTGTGACTGCCTGAGTGGCACAGCAGATCACTAACTACTTCCTCCTGAATTGCTGGGGGTCTATTCTGCTCCCTGTCCCTGACTACCAGCTCAGGGTGCCCTGACGATAGCTGGACTTACTGGCAAAGAATGAGGCAAAGAAGACGTAAGTACCCCAGCCTTTTCCTCACCCTTGGTGACAAGGTTCCCTTCTGCATTCAATAAAGGGCGGAGATTTTCTGTGGCCCTCCTTCTATTGTTAATGTATTTATAAAAAAAACTACTTATTATCTTTTACAGCAGTGGCCAGACTAAACTCTAGTTGAGCTCTAGTCTTTCTAATTTTCTCTCTACCTGACCTAATGACATCCTTCTACTCTTTCTGAGCTGCCTACCCCTTCTTCCAAAGGTCATAAACTCTCTTTTTCCCCCTGAGTTTCCATGAAAGCTCCCTGTTCAGCCAGGACAGTTGTCTTCCCCACTGGCTTGTCTTTCAGGCCATACGGATGGCCTGATCCTGCACCTTTGTGATTTCCTTCTTAAAGTATGTCCAGCTTTCTTGGAGCCCTTTGACTGATGGCAGCCATCTTTCAAAGAGGGGTCTTTCCAAGCAGAGCAGAAGAAATGCCACTGCCAAGTCTGGATCTGGAAGAGGGGGAGGACAGTCTGTGCCTGCAGGCAGCAGCAGGTCACCCTTCCCTGGCTGCTCACAGGCCAGGTGGCCCAACGCATGTGCTGGTGCCTGGCTTTGTCCCTGCCCACAGGAATGACCTTACGCTTTCCCATGAGCCATCCAGGTGGTTCCTGCCACCCCCTTGGTAAAGAAATGTTTCCTATCATCCAGTCTGACACAGCTTTGAACTGCTCCTGCGCATCCTGCCACTGGATCCCAGGGAGACAGGATCAGCACCTCCCCCTCCAATCCCCCCTCAGGAAGCTGTGCAGGGCACTGGGGTCACCCCTTCTCTCCAGACTAGACAGCCCCGGGGTGCTCAGCTGCTCCTCCCAGGATGTGCCTCCCAGCCCTTCCCCAGGGTTGTTGCCCTCCCATAAAGCCATTCAAGCACCTTCACATCTTTCTCCAGCTGTAGGATTCCTAAAGGAACCATAACTTGCATGTGAGTTCATGGGCTACTAATTCAATGGACTGTAACAGTTACTTTGGAGCATTATAGTCTATAGAAAACATCCACTGAAATTGGTTTAAAGCCATTTTCTATCTGATTAATTGGGAAACCTCCTTATGAATGAGAATAAAGCTTTTACAGACAATGCACTTAAAAGCACTTTTTTCCCCCCAGGCATACACTTTTCCTCAAATTATACTGAAATGTCTGACAATAGGAGTGGAGTTGAACACCACAGCTTATATTTTGGTTAGAATTTTCACCAGTTATCCACTCAACAATTATATTCATATGCAGCTATTTTTAGGGCTAAAAAGAACTCAATTTATAGTTCTGTTTCCATACCTGACTCAGTATGGGTCAGACTGAATGAAACAATAAATTCACAGAGCTTACGCCATTGAATCTTTTGTTCCATTCATTTAGTTTCACAACAACTCTGTTGACAATTCTTTGCAAATTTTGATAAGGTAAAGAAGAACAAAAAGAGCCTCCCCCTGCCCTTTCGCCAGGTAGAAAGCACTATACTGCTGTCTCAAAAATTAAGTGTCTTATCTGTCTTTTAGATGTCATCTCCAAATTTTCCTAAGTGTTACACTAAGGTGTGTGACACTCTACAGTAACACCCTTCCTTAGCCTTTATAACCATTTAAGGTTTTACCTGTGAGGCTTTTCAAATGTTGCAGAATGGTACAGGAACACATTATATTGGCTAGCAAAGTAAATGCTCTTAAGTTAAAATGAACAGTAAAATAGTTAAAATTACTTAAAATTACTTAAAATGGTTGCATAATAGCGAAAGAGGGTTTGAATTCTCTTACAACAAACACTAGTTATTTGGGATGAATGTTGTGTATTTCCTATTTACCTCAGTTATTGCACAGAAATAAGGTACTCAAGTCTTTTGCCTTTATTAGTCTTAGCAACTAAAAAAAATCTGCTCTTTTCTTTAACGAGAAGAAATAATCTATTGGTCTGCGAGGTAAAATCCCATTACAGATGGTTTGCATGTTTGGAAAGGGTCAGTTGGCATTTTAACCTCAGGATTATTAGATTAAATCTAGACATCTCAAAGGTCATTTGTCACCCACGTTTGGTGACTTCCAGAGTCCCTCATACTTTCAGTAAATCCACCTTAGTGCAGGAACAGCACTCTGCAGTGACAGACTCTCCTAAATAAAGGTCCCCACTTACAAACACTGCTAAGATCTGGCAGACCAGAGAGGTACAACCTCTTGTCTTCCGAGCAAGACACAACATCTGCCACAAGGTAGAGAGAAAGATTTCCCTTCATTCAAGTAACGAAATCTGGAAAAAAAGAACCTCTTTTGTGTTCTTCTTAGTTACCAAGCAATTCCTGTTTAATTCCTTTCCCTTCCCCTCTCTTTCAAAAGGCTAGGTGGACACTCCTCCCTACAAATCTATTGCCCAACGTAAACTTCAGATGAAAAAATCTAGGGGTGCTAAATTTGATACAGCCTGGAACAAAAAGATCAGTTTTACCTAGGCATGGAAGCATATTAGTAATACCATTTTGGGTTTCATAAATCAGATGGTGGAGCTCTTTCCCTTCCAGAGCACCCAGGATTTCTCATTTCTGCCATAAATCACTTTTTAAATTCTTCATTGGTCTTTCCCCCTCAACAGGTGGGGACACCCACCTCATTCACACACCTGTGAGTGAAATCTGGCTCCTGGTTCTCACTCCTTCCTCTTCAAGGGAAGAATCTTCCCTTGTCTGGGAAGCAGTTTCCAACCTCCAGCTTCCCCCTTCCCAGATGCTGTGGCTTACAGCCTTGCTTCCCAGCAGGTCTCACAAGGCTGTGGTGTCTGTTCGGCAGCTGGGGACCTGCAAGTCGGACTCACTGCAAAGATTTCAGCTCAAGCGATGGGAAGACCAGACAGAAAAGCCCCATTTTTTGGTGATCCATTGTGCAAAATTTGTACCCACGGTGTGCATGTAGGTGCTAATTCAAACCAGCTGACTCACAGATCCCACAACTCTTACCTGGCAGGTTGAGTTAAGCCTGGAGAAGAGCCCATGAGGATGCGCTGATTAGCAAAGCACACTAAAGCACATGCTGCCTTGTGTTCTGTGTCTCACCAACACAAGATACGATCTTCTCCACTGCAGCCTTACCTCGCATCAGCAGCAAGAAGGCACAGCTGCTGTGGCAGCAGGAACACCAGTGACATGTGCAGTTACGGTTGCTAAAATGAAGGAGGAAACGTTCATAAGGAAAGCTGTGGTAGGGTGATAATTGGCCTGGATGCCACTGTGGACAACCAATAAGCCAAGACAGAGATTTCTTCTGCTTAAGCCCTTGCTTATCCGCAGGGGCAAAAGGGTTTTTGCGGTATCAAATATGCCAGCATACATGTAAAATTTTTTTTTTTGTCTAGTTAAAGCAGTGGCACCGCTTCATTTTTTGTGCTTAATTAGCTGCAATTAACCAGGGAAAGTTAAACTGGGCACGTTATTTTTTTTAAGCCACTCAAGATTGGTAGTGCCGTTTCCTGGCATGCATCCTGTTCTAGCTATGAGGCTTAACATGACTGCAACCAAAATGACAAGAATGATTAAATGGAGTTGGAAAGTAGTAATTGTTCACATCGCTTTAAGCAGACATTAAAAGTAATTACAATTTGGCAACGGTGGTTTTCAGATATAAACAGTCAGTGTCTCAAATGCTCATTGGGAGGAAAAGTTAACAAAAATGAAACACCTGTTTATACACAAGTGCTGCTGCAGTTTAGCAGCATGCAGCATTCCTGAAGCTGTTAGATACATGCATTATGCCAACAAAAATCTGACCACATGTTTACTTAAGGCCTGAATAAATATGGTCAATCTCTGACAAAAAATCTGATCAAATTTTTTCCTGGGGTTAATAAGACTGACAGCAAAATGATCAGAAATTTAAACATGACAAATAATGTCATGTCAACATCTATCATTGATGCAAAACAGAATTTCTAAAGCAAAATCCTATATTCTGACTGACAGATTTTATGGGTTTATTTATATGGTTTCCAGCCCTGTGAATGGAGCTGCTCTGTGGCTGGGACACCAAAGACAAAGTCGGTGAGTTGAGCTGAAGCAAGGCCTCAGTGGGCACTATTTTCACGGGCTGTAACCCAAAGCCAAATCTGCAACCTGATTCAGTCTGGCTAATCCTGAGGATGTGAAGGAGAATGTTTTGAGTAGCAAAAAAACACATGTAGGAGTTTTGCAGTTCAAGTCCTTTAATTCTGTTTTTCTGTTTTGTGGTTAAACTTCCAGAAAACATAAAATAAAAAATTTTATTTGCCTTTCCTCTGACCATGAAAAGTAGAGACTGAATTTTAAGTTATCTCAGGACATGTCTGGGCTATTTATGAGACATTTAGAACACTTGGGTAAAAAAATACCTAAGAGTTACAGCACAAATTAAAAGCTGGCTAGAAAAGGATGAAGATAAGCTGGCTGGATCTGTGGCACTTTGAGGGATGCTCAGAAGAGTATCTTTGCACAGGACAAATCACAGTGAGATTATGATGCAAATGACTTCAGACAGATGTTGCTACTTACATCCACTCTGCTGCCTGCAGCAGCCTCTGCTCCTTGCCAAGCAGGGCTTGTGCACGGCATAAGGACCTGCACAGTGGCTTGCAATCACTAGCACACTTCCCAAAAGGAGTTTTGTCAAGATTCTCCCTTCTTATGGAGGGCTTTTCAGAGTTTTCACAACTCCACTTTTTTTTTTTTTTCCCTTCCACAAAGTGAAAATACCAGACTATTTCTCTAAACCAATTTAGGGAGCAACCACAGAGATGGGAAAAAGGTAAAAGAATTTCCTCCCACAGCTAAACAGAAATAAACTGTACGTAAAGTCCTTCAGCCAAGAGTCTGAAGTCTGTACAAACTGTTTCATTCAGCATGAGAATTAAATGTATAATCCGGCTGTGATCCCCCAACATATAACAATGGTAACAGAATCCACAGACGGGACCACCATGTTACAATTTAGACAGGGTATCAGAAACGGTTCCTGCTCCAAAACGGGCAAATCTGAATCTCCCAAACATCCCACGTTCATGCTCTCAATCAGCATGTTTGCATGGTTGTACCTTCACAGCTGACCAGCAGTACACAGAGAAGCATTCCATAAACAACCACATCAATAACCAGTATGTTATATTCTTTTTATTCATGTTAGAATTTCTATCAGTGTTTGAACATTAATATTTAGAGAGTTTGTACAATTTCCATTCAAAGTTTAAAATGAGAACCACACTAGATCACAAATGGTAGCTAAAACACAGTTCTGAATTGTATGAATATTCACACTCTCTTTCTCTTAACACTGTTAAACACTTTCTTTTCTCCAGGGGGTTTACAAGGAAAAGTGTGCACTGTAATCGTATCTCAGCAGTGTTCCAAAACATAATGGTATCATCATTACATATAAACTCTTTAAAAATATACTTCTGTCAAAAGACTTGATGACTACTATGTACACTACAAAAATAAATTTTCATATAAATAAATTATATGGCATAATTTTATCTTTGTAACTGAAATGACACAAACCCACTCCTACCAAAACAGGCAGGCAATGAGACCCAGTTTGAATATTTTTTTCCTTTTAACTCCTTACACTAAAAGCTACGACAAGTCCTTAATGTAAATGTTATATACTCTTTCCTATTTAACATTAGTAAGCACTCTATACAAATAAAAATCCATTAAAAAGTAAAAACATAACTGTAATAGTGTTTCCAATAGAAATAAAATCCCTGCATCTTGTTTGTTATAAACTGGCATGACAAATACTGTAAGAAAAACATTCCTATGATACAAAAATATAAATATCATCCATGATTAAAAAAGTTAAAAAAACAAACCCCAAACAAAATAAATGTTGCCAGCCACTGAGTTCTCTTGCCAATGTGACTATCGAAGATGAAGGTCTACATTGTGCAGGAAGCAGCAGACAGCTCACCCCCCGCAGTGGGCAGGGCAGGTGAGAGACACTGCAGCTCGCCCTGGGCCCCCTCCCGCCCGAGGAAGAGGAGGGAGCAAGGCAGCCTGTGGCACGGAGGCAGGAGCAGTGCCAGTGGGAGCCCTGACCACCTCTGACACGGGAGCGCACACGCTTGGTGGTTGAAGGCAGCTTCCAATTAGTATCATACAGTTTTGTTACAGCGTTTGTATGATCTGAGGTTAGTATGCTGCTAGTGCTAAATTGGGGCCCCTCGTCTTTTTGTCACCAAGAGTTTTCCTGTTGGACAGTGAACTGGACCAGTAGGCAGTTGTGACATTAACCCTTGGTGTGCACTGAAACAGTAGCTTATGTTTTACGGGAACAACACCAGGCTCTCGCCACCTGCTCTTCGAGCGTTCACATTGCAGATCTGTAAACAAGTGCCTCATATCAAAGTGTTTTCAAGTGAGCAAAAAAGGCATGGAAATTTGTGCATTCTAATTATCCCCATTCATTATGCTGGCAAGGTCTGTGGGCAAAGACAGACTCCCTGAAGCCACTGCAGAAAAACACTTTCCCATCAAAGAATTGGCTACTGCTGTTCAGGTATACACAAAGAAAAGCCCCACCACTGCTGTGTTTAGAAACTGAATATTGGTTGTGTTTGGCTCTGAATACAGAATTGAACATCTACCTGCTCTAAAAAACAGCTTGGAGAAGGGCATAAAATAAAGATGAAAAAATAAGACAGAGATAATGAAAATTTGTGTTGCATTATTTTACATTAAGTTTCTCTGTTTTCAGGGTTTGTTTCCAACTGGAACACAGATTGTAGTGTTTTTCCAGACCCTTCACCTGCAGCAATCCCCCTTTAGTTTAAAAATAATAGTACAAAAAGCTAAATTAGTTTTGCAAAAAGATCCCAGTTTAGCTGTTTTAATTAAAAGTGCCAATGCAGCATGGGAAAACACAAACAACAGAGAAAAGAACCACCCAGGTTTTATGTCTCATTACCACCCTGGGCCCACCAGGAAGCCATTTATATTTAAAAAGTGAATATACTTTTTTTTATCCTTCCGTTTGATTTTTATCACTTACTACTAACTCCTTCTTGCCATGAAAATAAGGTGACCAAAGATACTGCCTTCAATGCTGTAACGACACAACTGAGCTGTGGCTCACCACTAAACAACTCATTATCCAGCTTCTAATGCCACTCATGGTTAACAGTATCAAAATAAGGCAGATGCTAATTGTACTTCTATAACCACCAGCACCTCTCAATATCCAGCACCTTTGGAAGTGAAAAAATAATGGTTAGAGTGTTTGCACTTACCTGGCACCTTTTGCAAGAAATAAAACCCCAAAAAAACCAAAGCACTACACAAACAGTAATTAAGCCTCACAACATTCCTGGGAGGTAGGCAAGTGTACTTATAACCATTTTACAGAACGAGAAACTGAGGCACGGGGAAGTTAAGTGACTTGACCGAAGTCACGTGAACCAAGTCATTGGGGTCTGGGAACCAAAACATAATCCCAAACCTCAACTCCCTGTCTTCTCTTCTATTTTAGCTGGACCTTTGATGATGGCAGTCTATGGTGTACATGCTGGTAAACACCAACTCTGTTTTTACTAGTGCCTACTAACAGGGAAAGCTGGACTTACGTCAGCATCAGTGGGTTTGTAAGCCCACTAGGTGTTAACATACAGTAAAAGAGAAACTACAGCACACCAGGAACATACACACTAAAGCATGCATATTTCCAGATGCACACATGAATACATACAGCAAAACAAAACCTGCACATATCTAAAACTATTTAAGCCTCCCAGATTAACTTGCTTTTCTTCATATCTGCTTATTTTAAAAATTATCACGCATAGCGTGTTTGAAAGTTAACAGTAATTTCATACTACCACAGGGTTGTGATACGCAAATTTAAAATATTTTAAACAGACATGTACCTTTCAAAAAATCCTATTACACAATATTTGCATAGAATTATACAAGTAAATTATAAAATATTTAAGCAGCAGCAACTTATGCTGAAATTTAGAACTAGATTAAGCTTAATTGTGGCACAGAAATCAATGTACAAAAAGTACAAAGCGCACACAATATTGTCCCCATTCTATTGCCCAGAGGCAAATTACTCCAGATTATACTACTTTACATTGTTCTTTTGTATATTACATATGTGTACATCTTTTAAATACTTAAAAGAAATATATAACAAAATAATACAATAGGTTACAGTAACAGTGAACTGTTGTCCTGATGCAGCATGTCCTTTTCTACAACTTCAAGCAGTTCTTCTCTTCAAGCAGTTCTGGAAATACAGTTTTCCATCTTTGGCCTCTTCTTTGCTTCAGTTATTACCCTGTACAAACAGAGAAGAAAAAACCCAAACATTCATTAAAGCTCAAGAAAAACAAACAAATCAAGCTAATCCAATTCATTTCATGTTTCTTGTGGTTACAATCAGCAGTCAGGAAACACCGGCTCTTTCATCTCAGTCATTAATTTCCTTAGAAATTAATGTAAAGAAATACTTATGCCAATTAAAAAAAATGCAGATGCCTTAATGTTTGAGTTCCCAGTTTTAGATACCTGTGACAAATTCAGTAAAAACCAATGGATGTCTGAAGGACAGAAATGCTACATTGAACACCACACACGTTTAACAATCTCACATTACGAAGCACTTCAGCTTCAAACAGCTGAGCCCAAGTATTTCCTTATCCTGTAGATACCATTACTTGTCATATTTCCAGATGGGAAGGCTAGATGCATTCATGTCTTTTTGCACTTTGGGATGTTTGGAGAGATGTTTTACAAACCAGAAAGTGATTTTACTATGAGTGATCACAAAAATTTCCATCGAAACTCTTTGTGTGTGGTGCATGTGTCCTACAACCAAAATAAAATTACTTCCTCTGCTCAAACTAGTGTCTGTCACTGAAAAGCTCAGACCAGCAAAGATCAGAAACAGGGATCTACAGCTAACCAGCTGTTCTAACACTCTCTTTTTACCCCGAAGAAAAAACCAGGGTAAAAAATAGTGAAAAATAGTTTTTCAGGTGAAAGACTCAAAAAGTGTTCAGAGTAAAAACTTGGTGGGTTTCCCAGCTTCAAAGTACTCCCTATGAAAGTAATGAAAAACTAAGAAATAGAAAGAAAGAGAAAATCTTTATATTCCCCAAACATCCTCTAAAGCATTTCCTGTGACCTTCTCTTGCCAGCCTAAACAATGACTCAGGCTGCACTTCTCACAAGGTCTACCTGTGGTTTCACAGAACACGTTGAGTGCCCTGCTAGGTCAGCTCTACCCCACCCAATCTGCAGGAGCCACTGCAGCTGCCCCTGCAAGGCAGAGGTTGGCCCACAGACGCCTCCAGTGTGAGTTCACTGGCTGGGTCTCTGAAGGCCCCCCAAAGAGCAGGGGACACCTCACTGTGTAGCAGTGGGGTAGGCATGGTAGGACTTCCCACTTTTCACTGAGCTCATCTTCCAGAGGGTTTCAATCGTCATTATGGACTTCAAATTCTTTCACAAATTACTTTATTCAAGACAGGACAACTCTAGAACGAGCTGGCAATTTTACACTTTCCTAGGCAATGTCATTCTGCACAATGTGTTAGAGCATGCCTGATTCAGGGTTCAAAAGGCGTGACCTATCAGCAGTAAATGCAATCACAGAGCTCTCAAGAAGTTACACAGCATCTCTGCTTCATTTGCCTCACCCGGTAAACTGGGACTGTTTGATGTACTTATCCACTTTGCAAGGCTCTCGGAAGCTGTTCAGTCTAGACCCACTGTAACTTCTCAGTGTTGGAGAGTATGACGTTAGCTAACCTCATGCCTAGGACAAAATGCATGGTGTTCACAGTTTAAGATGATCCGTGGCTTGTAAGTAGCACTACCTAAAGGAAAGATACCTCCAAGAAATTTTATTTTTTCTCTTTCTTTGGATCACACTATTGCCTGACACAGGTAAAGCTTGCAGTGACACGTGCTGGACCTACCTTACTGTGAGCTGTTGCCAGGTACCCTTTC
The DNA here is from genome assembly GCA_013397135.1 of Pachyramphus minor. Classification (NCBI taxonomy): domain Eukaryota; kingdom Metazoa; phylum Chordata; class Aves; order Passeriformes; family Tyrannidae; genus Pachyramphus; species Pachyramphus minor. The sequence continues at coordinate 62,094 of VYXB01005131.1, read as the reverse complement.
CTCACATTCAACATCTTGCAGTTCTATAACTTCTACTTTAGAATTTCTTCTTTCACACCACACATTAAAAGGCACGTGGGGGTCCTCAAACGGCCCATGGTCAGCTTCCTGGTGTCCCTCATGGGACGGGAAGCTCCCTGCCCGGGCGCTGTGGCCGTGCAGGGTGGGATGGACAGCAACAGTCACTGAAGCCGAGGCAGTCACAGTAGTGATGGGCTGGCAGTAGGAGGGTCCTGCGGCGCTGAACGCCGGGCTCCTCAAGTTGTGAGAACGAGCCTTGTAGCCCGAGCGGTCCCTACTGCCGGGTCCCGAATGCCCGTCAGTAGAAATTTCGAAAGCGTCCCTGCGCGGGCGGTAAGGAGGGGGCTGCTGCCCTTCCCTCACTTCCCGTTTGGGTTGTCTGCCCTGATGCCAGGCCTGTTGCGTGCTGCACTCTGGATTCAACTGCAATCTGGGACTTGACTGATGCCTTGCTTCTGGCTGAACCACCTGAAAGAGAGACACACAGTCATGTCTCTGACAAACCTAAGCAAACACATACTGTGCTTGCTTATATCTTATATTGAGAATAAATATAATAATGCTCTAACTCTACAAAGGTAATGTTGTGGAATCTGCTAATTGATTTTTCCATGTTTTTTGTCCAAAGTTATTAAAATCTGGAAAGCACGTCTTCGGACAAACACAGGATGACAGCTGAGAACATTATTGTAAGCTTCCAGCTTTTCCATCTTTTCAAAGATGGTCCATCTTTTCAAAGAGATGGATGACAAGCACTTGATCTTAACTCGTTCAACAGGCAGAATTGCTGGCATTTGGAAAAGGGTCTATTCTATGCAGGGAATATACACAGGATGTTATTAGGGTAGTTCATACTGACTGTAGGAATCTGTTTTCTGATTTCCATAAAAAGCGTGAAGAGCAGCAGCCACATCAGTCAATAAACCGTGACCAACTTCAAATGTGGCTGTGCTTGTACCTATTTCTAGGCCTCTCCTGAACAAAACCAGATCCATATTGCAGCTCAGCATGCAACATCAGCAGGGGTAGGAGACAGAGGTTTTTCTCTTTCCTTTGAAATTGCAATTATGCCAACCCAGCAGCAAGATGCAACAAGGCCCATGATTTGGTACAAAACTTAAAACTCCTTTCTTCTGGCTCTGTTAATCTTTCTCCCTAAAACGTGCTGTCACAGAGAGGTATATGAGATAGCAATCCACAAGGAGCTGTGTGAAAGGGGTTGGGATCTTGTAATCTCTCCCTGTTCTCTCCTTGAAAACAGTCATCAAACAGACTGAGAGCTCTCTCTTGTGGCTGGTGTCAGTACGATGTAACAGCAGTTATACATGCCAAAGACCTTTGCTTTCATACCACCATTTTACCCCCACCTTGATTCTAAAGGAGAGGACAAGGAAAGCCTTAACTACTTGCTTACAGGTTTTGGCACAAAGTCACAAAGCACAGTCAGCCAGAAATATGAAAGAGTTTTACACAAAAACAGGTTTAAATAAATCTTAAACCCCCCAAATAACAACAAAACTCTTCTTGTCCTCCTGCCAGTCCATATGAAAGCTACTTACAGTGGATCTTGCAAAGAGAGGATTCTCAGTGGCTTCCACTATGACCTGATGGACTGGTCCCCCAGGGCTGCGGGCCGCCTCGTACTGATGAAGCTCTTCGCTGATGCCGGACACTGTGGTTTGAGAGCTGTACTCTGAATCAGAGGAGTCTGAAGCATGGTTTGTGTGCCCAGGTGGCAGTGCAAACCTCACGACACTGGGGGGTGGCTCAGGAGATGGTGTGGGCAATCTGTTATGTCCATTGGCTGGAGAAACCTGATAACAGCAACACATTCAGTCATATTCAGCTGGCATTACCCTTTTAATCATTACTGCTTGACAGAAATGTTCTTCTGCCAAATACACTCTCCCATGCCACAACAACCTTAGCAGCAGTTTTCTGGTGAATGTTTAAGCTGAACTGAAAGAAGTCACTGAAGGAAAGAAAGGCATGACCTCCATCTGCGGATATTCATGTAAATGGGATTACACAGACTCTTCTGGGTATCGTTGTCTCAGGAAGTGCATGTATGTGTGTCTGTGTGCGTGCACTTGCATTTAATGAATGTAAAGATCCTTCTCCCTAACTAACATCACTAACTAAAATCACTAACAGTGATTTCAGAGAATCACCTCAAATGTGCGGGGATAGCACGATTCACTGTCTATCTGTAAAGAGAGATGGATACATGTATCATAGCAACATATATGGTAATAACACACACATATACATTGCTTCAGTTAAGGGATAGGTCATGTATATGGTTAGGAATTAAGAGATCACAAATTACTGGCGAAATTGTTTTACCAATATTAAAAAACCCCAAACACTTCTGAAACACACCTGTGAAACACAGACATGTGAAACACAGCACACTGATTCCACTAACACGTGATAAAGACATCCCCGTGGAATACAGTAATTGTATTAACTACAGAGTAGGTAATGAGTGACCAACAACCAAATATAAATTTGGTATCTCTGAATCCTGGTATCCGGACTTGGGCTTTGTCCTGGAAAGGCATCAACACCTAAGTGAAGGCTTCCACCCATCAAAAATGCTACTTGAGGCAGGAGGATGCAGCAGGGAGAGGTGACTGGACAGCAGGGACCTTCTGGCAGACCAATCACAGATATCAAGGTGTGGTCTGTGGACCACCACTGTGTATGTTGGTCCACACCGCCCTTCCTGGTGGTCTGCTCAATTAAACGTTTTGAGGAATGCAACAGAGGCAATGACGTAGGAAAGAAGAAGGTACATGTATAAAACAAGCTGTCTTTTGCAAAGTATTGGGGGAAATCCTTATTTTACAAATTTGTTTGCATATCACGTTATGCTTTTAAAAACATAAATAATACTACACTTGTATCAGGTTTGCTGATTGTGGCTTCTAAAAGAAGACTTGTTAAAAAAAAAATCTTGAAAAACAGAATAATATCAACTATGTAACAAACAGCACTTTTAATAAAAATAATAAAAAACAAACACAAATGAACAAAAAACCAAACCAACCAACCAACCAACCAAAGAAAAACCAAAAAACCAATAAAATCTCCTATGTCAAGAAACTAAATCCAAGAGAATTTAAAAAATAGTTTTTAAAAAAGGGGAATGATTGGGGAAGATAGGGCTGCAGACACAGTATTATTTCTTCTGTTCAACATTAATTTTACTGACCTCAGGGTATGGTCCAAAGAATGAAAGAAGAACAGGAAGCAGCACCAATCCATTGAGAACTCCCAGAATGGTTAAGATTGCCAAAACAGCAAAGAAATACCTGAAGTACAGTTCAAGGGTTTGGGGGAGAGGGCAGACACAAATACTGTTAGAAATAAGGGATTACAAATTATTCCTACATATGCTAAAATAATAGATATACTAAACTAAATCCAACATATTACTCACATTGCAGTAAATAATTGTATCTGTGTGTGAAAAGTGATATACGGGTTTTTACCTTTTGAATTAGAGAAGCTACATTCCGCATAGTGTTAGTTGAGGAAGGAAAGAAAAAAATTATGTTTGTTAATTTCCCAGAATCTGGAAGCATGTAATGTTATTTATGAATGTGTTACACAAACACAAAAATATGGAATGTGCAGGGAATAGCTGAATGGATTGAAAGCACAAATACAATGAAAAGGGGCCCCCATTAGTGAAAACCCAGCAGAAGCAAACAAATGAAGTGAAGGGTGTAGAATTTAAACAATTTAGTCTAGAAGGAAAAGAAGCTCTCTTCTCCCAGCAGTTAATCCACTGTGAAATGCTTCTGCAACTTACAGCAGAATGTCTAATTAAATCTACAGTATATCAGGTAAGGGTTTTCCTTGCCGTTCATTAATCACAACTTAACGCCTAGAATTCTGTGAGTTCCAGTTTTACCAAATAGCTTGAATTGCAACCCTTTTACAACACAGGAATCCGCTTTCTGCAAAGAAAATGCCCATTCTATAGTAAGCTTCAGCATTGTACTGAGTAAGAGTGCTCCACAATGGCAGAGCTGCATTGCAGGCTAATCTTTTGTTGAACAATTTAGCATCTCTGAATACTCTTGTTTTGCGTCAGCCAATTCAAACATAAAGGCTGAAATACTATGGAAGAAGAGAAAAGTGCACAAGTAGTTGTCCTTTCCCACCACTGAGGGCTAAGGTCTGGGATCCTTCATGAATACCAAGGTAAACCTGTCAGTAAAAGGAAAGCCTTGCTAGTTGGTATTCGGCACAGCTGGGGCTCAGACTAAACTTAAGGCTGCGTTGTAACTAATGATTTCAAAGACTCAGTCTTGGTAAATTCCTCGAGGACAAGGCAAAGGAGAAGAACAGAGGGCAAGTTTGCTACTAATGAGTCTACTGATTACATTGTCTAGCTGGCAACAAACTTTACTGCCTCCCTGTTTCCACATCTGATCAAATATATCAGACTCCTGTAAAACTATAAATATCCTGCTATTGTAAACATCTGGGAATTTCTGATCTGCATTAGCAAAAAACAGCAAACCAATCTACTCTACTAACATAAACCACCAGAACTTTATACCGGGACACAGATCAGCAACAGACATTAAAAACATTTGCATCTCATCCATCTAGCGTTAGAATAAACAGGATGATTATAGCCTTGACCACTTGGTGTACACAATGTCTGTTAATTTACTTAATCTTCCCCATTGCTGGACTAATCTGTCGCTTTCCGGAAGTTTGGGATCTTCTTTGCCCACTATAACAATGCTCAGACTCCCCATAGTTTATTTTATTTTATTTTTTAAACAAGACAAACTGAAGTCAGATTGTGCTATAAAATGAGAAACCAATGGCCAAAAAAAGTAAAACAATGTAAGTTGAAAAGTTGAAAGGGTCATTTTATAAACTGAGAGAATATCCAATCCAAATTTGGTGTGAAGGGCCCCTACAATCTTCCATTTGCTATGACAGAAAAATACGCTTGCTGAAATCTTGTCTGTTAAGTAGCAAAGTAGGACACCAAATGTCCCTTTAAGTTTAGGTTAAATCTATCAGTAACCTGTATGTCAAAATGTTTCAGCCCTTACGAGACCAGGTCCTAAAAGAATAATTCTATTTCTTCAATACCAATACAATAAAGTAAAAGATACTGACTTGGAAAAAAACCCAACCTATTTCAGGACATGCAGTATCTGTATAGTAATAATCCTCATGTAGGTTTCATGAGATCTAACTGCAATCTGCCTGCTTCCTTCAAATCTCATTCATACATAAACAAAAAGCTTGATGAGATTTAGCAGTCATTCTCTCAGTTCCTGCCCCTGACATTTTGTTTTTCTTCTTGTCAAATGGATGTCAGCTAAGTCTAGTCATCTATCCAGCTTATGTCTACCTAAGTAGCTAAGTCATCTTTCAGAGCATTTTTATTTGGTCCAGTTTTACTTCAGTTCCATTTTAGGGCTTGGATTATTTTTTTGTGTGTGTGCTGTAGTTTACCACAAAAGAGCCTGTGTTACTTCTAAGATTAGCCATTTTGCAGAGCTCCACAGGTTGTTTGGAATAGAATAGGATCTGTTTCATTGCACTTCTCAAATTCCCCTCAAAGAAAAACTTGCTTTCCTCTCTACTTGACAAATTCACATTCTTAATTAAATTCACAAGAAACAGTCCACTTGTAGTTCTAAACAGAAGGGCCTTCAGGCTTTGCTGTACAGAATTTTAGTATGAAGTTCTGTGCTCATATTTATGGTTCCCCAGCTCCCAAACAGGGCTTTTTTCCCCCCCCTCTCTCTTTTCCTCATTATGTTTACCTCACATAATGATAGAAGGGGAAGGCCCTGGGAGAGTCACTTGGAGCACAGCTGAAGGTTTGTCCTTTGCACACAAAGTCTTGTGCACACAAGAAGTCTGGAGGACCTCGATGTTAAAGGTCAGACACAGCTAACATGGGACAATATTAGATGCTTTGAACTAACTCAACCCAGAATTAGCAAACTTTCAAAAGAGGGACATTTTTGCATTCTTTCATGCTGAGTGTCAGATTTTCCTGGAACACATTTTAATGCCAGCAATGGAAACACTACCATGTCTAGCATGTAACAAGGAGTTAATAAAACAGAGGGAAAGCAGGACCATGACATAAGCATGCTTGACACACCATGCATAGCAATAAAATGACAGATTCGCTGAAATGGCTTAAAAATTAAAAGCATACTTATTTTTATTTTAAAAGAAAGCTGACACACACAAATGCTTTACCTGACAATAAAGTCAAACTCTGATCCTGCAAGCATTAACACTCCAAGCAGAGTGGACACAGCCCCGTCCAGCACCGGCGCAAACATGTGTTCCAAGGCTAGGACAGCCCTGTGGTTCCTGTCTCCTATGGCAGTTAAAAACGCCTGTAAAACAAAGCAGTCCACTTCCTTAGACAGACACATACAATCTTCCAAAAAGCCTCTCTTACGGCATGCAGTTTTTCATCAGCTAATTACTCTAAACTACCGTTTGTCAAAGTTATCTCTGTGGTTGGCTGACCCCTGAAGGAAGGCCTGATCATACACACAGTCACAAGACCAGAGTAAGCATTGATGACACAGTCAGATCAGACCATAGTAATACTTTTGGAAGCAATGCCTGGTTGCATCAGAAGCCTTTTGTCTCCAACCTTGCTTACTTCCACCTGCCAAGAATTCATGCCATGGTGAAAGCACCTCGGGTGTCACAAGTGCAGGGCTACTCCTCCCATTCTCATGGGGCCACAGGTTCCACATCTTTTTTAAACACTTCTACTTCACTCAAAATAAACGTTTTTGCAACTTCTACTACTTCAAAGTTGGCAGGTCTATACATAAAAAATTGTCTTAGGAACAGTGCTGCCCATGGCAGCTCCTGAGCAACAACATGACTAGTGAAGTGCCTTTATCCCTCCAGCTCCTTAGTGAACAAGCTGTATGAAGAACACTCAAATACTGTTGTTACATATTTGTCTACTCTGTGTATCATGTAATGGTTTAAGACAACAAGAACCTGGCTGATCTTCTTCCTGTGATTTGTAAGGGCTCTCAGGCAAATTCTCTTACTGCCTGTTAAGATATGAGCTCAGTCTTCCTCTAAGTCCTGGAATTGAATTTGAATTTTCTCTTCTCTATAATTTGCAGAATTAAAACCAACAAGGTCACAATTCAAAAGTGATAGGAGAGAACTGACCCACAAGTGGCTCGTGAATAATTTTTAAACTCAATTAAATTCTGTATCAACAGTTCCAGCATTGCCTTTTTTGTTTATGCAACACTGATTTGACTGTTTATACATTTCCAAGTTTTTGACTCCAGTTTCAATGTGAGAAAAGTACCATTTTTAGTTTGTTTGGCATTTTAGCTTCAGCCACAGGTGACCTGTAAAGTCCTATAAATTATATTAGTTTCATTTCATTAGTTTATGGCAATAAATTTCCCACTCAGAAACAACTGCTTTGTCCTTTTTTACTCCAGTTTTCCTGTTTTAAATCTTCAATTCTAAGAAACTGTCATTTCTTCTTTCCTCCTCTACACATTATTTTTTGACACTGCTTCTACTATTCCAAGTCCTAGCAAACTCATTTACCTCCAACAGTCTAATCATCCATGGCAGAAGGTGAGAAAAAGATGTCATTACTTCATGGATCCAATGCCTCCTTTTTAACCTTACCTTACTTCCCTATGATTTTTCTTACAATTATTTTTTTCATCCTGCTATTTCGTGTGCCTTAACTCTGCACATCATCTACACCAGTACATAAACAGTAGAAAACTGTTTTCCTACACACTGCACCCACTATTTAGAGCTGATGGCTTCTAAAAAGAAGGAGCAGGTTTTACAGATGGAAAATTAATCCAAATATGTTCACATTCTACTTGCCCAGAAATATCAAATGACACTGTATCTGATTTTGAAAATCTCCTTTAAAGGCTTCTCTTTCACAAGATATAGAATCTACATGCAAGAGGAAACAAAAAGCTACATACTACTAGGGCAACAACAGTAAGGCTGCAGACAAGGATCCTGAGAGTCTGGACGGAAGTTAAGTTGATTTAAGATCTCTGTTTTGTCTATATAATTGCATCAATCAGACAACTGGGTATCACAGGTAATGCATCCTCTCCTATTTCTTGGGAGACTGACTCAATAGTTAGGAACTACCTCATCAAGATCAACTCTGTTCCATCATGACAAATAGAAAGACACACAAAACTGTGACCATATTCCTTCTGAGGATCATGTCACTGACAGCAAGTAAGGATGTCACTGACCAAGCAAGGATTTGTGATCTGAACACTGCCACCATTTTATTTTAAAGTGTTTTTTTTTAAATGTTCTTGATTTTACATACCAAAGCAACATGAACAGTGAATTCCACGCCGATGCCAACAGAAGCAATTAGGATAACCACAGGCACTGCACTCAGCTTTATTCCCATTAGACCCATCATGCCAAACAGCTCCACAGTCATCAGAGCCAGCACCACCACCTAGATGATTTCAAACATCTGTTAGTGACTTCTTACACTCCAGACAAAGGAAGAGAAAGATATTTCAAAACATGGGACTATAAGACATATTCCTCAAAGCCATCCTATATTCCCAAAGGTAAGCTGCTTTTACTTGTTTCATTTTGCTCAGTGGCAATAAACTGCTGAAGAGCCAGTCTAAATTACACTCCTAAGAGCCAGTTAACTGATCAAGCCTCAGTTTTATAATGAATACAATCTATTAGTGATCTGAAAAACCATTTCCTCCTCCCTATCATGGATACCCCTCAAAAACACACATTTTCTCTTTTTCATCTGTCTCTTAGACAATCCTTTCAGAAAAAGTAACTTTTGGCTACCTGTATTTGAACTCTTCTTTGTATAACTGCAAATATAAGTGAGGATGACTTTTCAGTAGGTTTAAAGCCCAGAAGAAAGTGAATGTCACAATCAGCTGATGAGTCTCAGCTCACAGAGGGGCTCTGAGCTTTTAAGATATTTGGGGGGATTTACATGGACAAAGTGAATAGTCAAATCTAAGGGAAAGCTTTTATTTTTCTTTCATCTACCTTGTAAAAAAAAGAAAAAACTGAGGAAAAGGGAGGGGAGAAAATCTGGAGAATCAACTTTAAAAGTTGCTAAAGCCAAGCAGGAAAAAAAAGATAGACATACTTATATAAGCAATGGTGGACTTCGAAAATAAATGCCTTTTCCAAGGGAAAAAAAGTATGCACTACAATAAGTGATTTTATAAGTTAATGAATCGAGCATAATAACATAAATTGCTTGATTAAGTGCTATAAAAAATCTTCTAGACTAAACATTTACCTTTTAACATACCTGTCATATAAATGTACATTACAAAAACTAGTAACTGTTTTATGCTTTTCTACTTCTGGCGTTTTATAAACTATATGATAGTTTATGGAATTCAAACATAGGAACATCATCATTCAATTTAGCTTGAATGTTTACTGAGAGGCTTATGGTGCCTTGCAGAAAGCATAGAGGAGTATTCTCTTCAGTTTATAGCTTCATGCTCTTTCTCCTGTGATAGCTCAGTTACACTCTTTCCACAGGACGTACTGTACAACACAACCATTTCATTTTTTTCCAGAAAGACTGCATTCAGAAATCAGTGAGAAAATTTACGGGTACGTTAGTCACAAGCAACTGCCTTGAAAAATAACTATGTCTGACAAAAGCGGAGGGGGGAATATAGAATTAGAAATTACTTTAATGAAGTGCCTAATTTTCCTCTGCGTCTTTATTTCTTATGTTAGCATGCATTTGGGCAAGGGCAAAAGTTTATGTACCTTTCTAAGAAACCTTTAAAGTTGCAAAAAAGGTGGCCAGAAGATTAAGGTTATTAAGGTTTATACCTTTAGCATGAACCCTACCCCTTCAAGTTGAATAAATATATAATGAATGATGCAATACACATACTCCACCAGAAGCCCAGACATAAACAAAACCTTCCCGACTACAGCAAGAGCTATGCTGAAAGGAATTTGACTTCAACAAAGACGCTTATAATAAACTTACAATGATCCCAGCTGTCCAGGGGTTTAGGAGAAAGAGGGCACACACCAGAAACGTGCAAGCCAAAACCACACTAATGGATAAGAGGAGCCAGTGACGAAGTCCAATGTACTGCTCCCAAAAGAGAAACGGGTAACCATTTGGGTAGCTGGCGATCCCCAGGCTGGTGTAGTTGCTACAGATTGCTCTCACTTTCTCAATAGCCTCCACAAAGTCAGAAGTTTCACGCAATCCATTGAGGTAGAAAGGAAACTGAGCGTACTCTATGGGCTCAGCTGCTGGAACTAGAAAAATTACAGCAGTGTTAAAATGTGCTTTTGGGAAGAAGAAGATACACAGAGAGCGTGGCTAACAAAACACTTTATTCTCCAAAGCAAAATGCTTAAAGGTGGTGAATTGAAATTTTACTTCTTTGGAACGAATGTCACTTTTAAAACTCCCCAAAAAATTGAAACTGGAAGCAGTGCATGAGCTATTTGTATTTTATCATGCAGTGCAATGGGATGAATACAGCCTACATCAAGTCCCCAGACTATTATATATAGTTTAACAGATATCTTTCAATACATGTATTTGATCCTCATTAGTGTTACAGTGTTTTTCAGTGAACATCTGGCCAAAAATCTCTAACTGCAATATCAAGTAGACCATTTAAACAGTTTATCCAAATGCTCCTCTTTTATGCCAATGCTGTTGCTTTGAAATCAAAGGTCATTTTCTTGAGATTAACTGAGGTCCACTGGCACAAAACTTTAGAAAAATTAGGCTCTATTAGGTTGTTTTTAAGATTTCCACTGAATACTTTGAAAGTCATATTAGGAAATCTGTGTTCTGTTACTGATGGAAATTACTGGGGGAAAAAACTAATATAAAAGTAATGCTTTACTGAGGAAACACATAACTTTTTATCCTTTAATCATTTGACACACCAACACTCTCCATACTTTGAGTGTAATGCCAAGCCTACTCCGTAACAAATAAGAAACCCCTTCTGCAACAAGCATTTGGTTACTGTCGTTGTGTGTTCCAGACCCTGCAGGGTCATTCAGTTGACTTGCCTAACATGATTTGCCCTATTATAATCTCAACTATAAATTTTCATTAAGACAAGACTTGGCTGACTGCCACAAAGCTCCAGGGTTCAGATACATTGAAGCATGGCTAGCTGGTTATCCATCCGCATTTCCAAGCACACCACTTGTCCCCTCTACGCCTCTCCCCATCCCCACCGGTGTCCAACCAGCAATCCTCCCAGTAAACTGAAAGCTGAAGCAAAGCAATGACAACCAGTACTGGTGCCCAGGAGAACAGTGAATGACATGAACTGGGACTTCTCCCCTAATTTAGTAGCTCTTGAACCATATCAGTGCTGGTAGCTTAGCATGTGAGCTACCTTGATAAAAATTTCTTAGGTATTAAGAATTAAGGACAAATATCATAGAATCTTAGTGATGAAATTTGAGAATTACTTAGGCAGGAGTTTCATGCAAACTCCAGGCCTCTCTGACAGACAGAACTATCAGGTGACAATAAAAAAGCAATGCTTACTATAAAATTTTAGAGCATTTTTGCAACATGATAAGAACCCTGCTGTGGTGCCAGAGTTGCAGTGGTGCTTGGATCCCCTACGACTAAACAGTAACACGATGTGTTGTCCTGCTTACACTTCCGAGCCCTGTGCAGCACCAGCCAGCTGCGGGGTTACTGGTGCTTGAAGGAGTGGTGGGGATGCCCATACAAACTGTAGGTCATGAAGATGAAATGGTACTTACTTCTCAGCCGTGTTTCTGGCATATAGTCTGCTTTGTCATGGACCCACTCTGGGCAGTGAGGGCGGATGTTGGCTTGCGAGGCAGCATAGGCCACGGGATCATTGCTAACCCAGGCTGTCAGGTAGATGTAGAAAGCATTTGGGTTAATGATTCCATCTGCATCCACCAGGCGCTGTTTAGTCAACTGCAAAATGGAAAAAAGGTTGGAAGCCTTTTAGAATGAGTTTTGCTTTCAGGGGTTTTGCCATAATGCTTTCAACAAACGGCCTGGAGATGCAACAAATATAGGAGGCAAGAGAACACAGATCTTCACTTGAAGTGACTTATCAGTAAACTATTGTTTGACAACAAAAACAAAAGCTAAAAAAATACAGCAGCAGTGGCTAATTTATAAATTAGTACTCATATAATATTTACAATAACCACTAAATCAGCAGATGGTTCCAGAATAGACTAAATCAATTAAATCCAAATTCTGAAAGACTGCAGCCAAGAGTGAAAAACAACCAAGTTGAAGAAACATATTAAAGATATGGAACGAAAACCTGGCAAGAGTCCCTATACATGTCTGCGTGCAGTTAACCTCTGTTGTTAACACTGAAGGAAATGCCACCCAGTAAATGGGGGAGAGCTATAAAAATAAAACAACATCTGTATAAATTTTGCTAACACTTGCCTCCTATGACCTATGTATTCAGAAAATGCCCAGCATCATGAAAGCAGACGAGTGCCCTGTGCTATTTGGGTCACTGTAGGCAGATACATCTGTGGGGTAAACAGCAGTGGTACACCTCCAGGGTTCTGTTAGCCAAATCCTGCACAGCTAGAGCTCTGACAGAGGACTCCGCAGGTGAAAAGTATTACTGGTGGTTTTTGTTTTGTTTATTTAAAATCCTGGCTCAGCTCCAGTTCCAGGTCTTTTTAATGAAATGAAAAACAACAGTGACAGCAGTTAAAAAAAAAAAAAAAAAAAAGTTGGATTCCAAGGATCTGGATTCAATTAGTCCACAGGATATGCAACAACTGTATGTCTTCAAGCTGTCTCTGGAACTGCACTGTAGAGCGCTCAGCCCTTGTGGGTGCACCACACTTTTCTTCCTCCCAGGCACAGGAAATTATATCAGCAGCTGCAGTCCAATTGCATTTGTTCCACAGCATACCTGGTACACTCCGCTAAACAAAATTTCACTGAAGGTTTTCTCTTCAACCCACCTCCTTTGCCTAATTCATAGCTGAAACTCCATTCAGACCTGACAGCATGTTGCCATACCACAGTGTGTTTTACACCATAGGAACTTTGAACAATGTACTCAGTAAATCTGTCACCTTTAATGCCAGGGACGAAAAAGAGAAACAACAAGCAGAACTGCCAAGAAGCTCACTAGAAAGACTGTTTTTCTGCCTGAAAGCACAGCGAGTCATTGACGACTCTGAGTGAGAAGGTATGTTACTGCAGAATTTCTTCTTCAAGGTTTGAAATCTAATTTTAGTGTAAGGAGTCACAACTGATGTATTTCCACCTATCAATGGCTACCACAAATGCAGTCATATGCTGTGGTAACCTCAGGCATATTTTATTTAGGCAGCTCTAACAACTGCCATTCCCAGTTCAACAACAGTTTAGATGTATTTAGTGATGATGGTCCACAAATACGATACTGCATGTAATGATTTCAGTCTCCTTCCTCTACCATTCATCAGCATAATTTTTTAAATGTTATGTTTTGCATAAATCAGTAGGAACAAACCAAATAATTGCAAAGTCTGGCCTAGGACTGGACTCCATCTGCCTACAGATGCAGAGAAGCATTTTCCACAACAATTTCAATGGAAACTGAGCGTGTCTGACACCGGAGCAGCACTGAATGCACTCCAGTCAGTAATAATCAAGGACTGGCAATTCCCCATATGGATTCTGAATACTTTGCAATGCAGGCCAGATTGCAGCTAACAAGTGGCTTCAGTGAAGTCAGTGAGACCATGCAAGAAAGCTGTATCTCAGACATTCATCTCCTTGAGCTGGAAAAAGAGGCTAGGACAAGCTTTATGCACCTCCTCACTCCTGATGACTTGTGCACTGCTATGTAAACCAGCATGGTCTCTGATACACTACCTGGCTGACATCAATGGGTTTTGCACGGTTGCCTGTTTGTACCAAGAGTTTGTAAGCCAAAACAGCATCATCAGATCCATTTTTATAGTTGTTGTAAGTGATCTTCCCAGTTTCCCAGTCGCTGTCAAATGCATCCTGAAGTCCTGAAGAGTTAAGGGAGGCAAAGAGAAGACAGAACAAGCAGGTAAGCAATCACTCTTACAAACAAATTTCAGAAGGAGAAATAATAATGCCTTTTTCACAGCTGGATCAGGATGAAAATTATGCACCTGCTGCCTCCTACATTTGGGGCTCCTCACTCATTGTCAGTGTGTGGAAAGGTAAAACTACCAGTTCCATGTCCAATATTTTGTCCAAAGAAAGGCGGGGGAGCAAGAAAATGCAAGGGAGAAGCCCCAGAAGTCTTCCCATGTTGTACAGTTCAGCGAAGCTGAGCAAGCAAGTTGCAGATGCACTGTGCCATGTAAACAGCAAACTGGACATCTTTTCCAAGTACTCTGCTTGGAGAAGTGTATGGAAAAGAGTTAAACTTATCTAGAATAAAAACTGGTTTTCCTCATGAACTACAACTCCAGAATCACCACTCTCAAAAAATCATATGCATATTTGCATTTATCAGCTCTTTCATGTGCACTACTCAAAACAAAGCTGAAGTCTTGCCCTGACCTGGGTGGCGCCAGACAGTAAAGGGCTGAGCTCAGCCCTCATCCAACTTCACCACTTTCAAACCAGAGGAGGCATTTAGACTATTACCTAGAAGGGAAACACTCTCCTTACTCCCTTCTGCCTCACAAAATCCCTGGCTGAGTGCACTGAGCCGCAGAGAGGGACACACACCGCTCTCATTAACTGTTTTGGGCTACTGCAGCACACTGAGGCAATAGCTTCTATGCTATAACCAGAAATTCCACTACAAGGGGGGGAAAAAAACACACTCAAACTTTCAACTTCAAACAGCAACTCAGCTGCTCCTCAAGCACAGCATGAACGAACACGATTTTGTCAATTTGTTCCATCTGTTCAACTTGTGCAGCTAATACAAGTCATGGGATCTGCTGCCAGCACATGTAAAGATCACAGCCAACACCTATTCACTCTCAACTGTTATTTTCCTCCCTGCCACCCTTCAATACCTCACAGCAGAAATTTGGATCAGATTTAGCACAGGAAGCCACAGCCCAGTACAAGGAGGCTCTGTGCAAGCAGATGACAAACCGCATGTCCAGGGCAGGGAAGAAAAAGGCTGGGAGAGTGGTGGTGGAGGAAATCGCCGACCCACCTCACAGCTGGGCTGAGGAGCCCTAATGAAAACCATCACTGCAGATTGGATAGGTTAGCTACAGCTGTACTGAGATAAGAGAAAATGCACCCGTCTGACACCGCCTCCGGGACAGAGTGCCTGCTCCCCGTTTGCACACTCATCCCCTTCTCCCTTACAAACTGCCTCCCATGGTGTCGCACTAAATCGTGTCAGATCACGGGAAACCAACGGGCTGAGAACCAAACAATGAAGGAAGCCTGCCAGATCTCTGTGTACAGCCCTGCAGCACCAGCCCAGCAGGAGGACAATTTGCCATCAGGTTTTATGGCATCACCAAAGGACCTTGGGGTCCCCTTTAAAGAAAGCATTGTTTGATGGCACCCTCGGAGACGGGAAGCATTGCTTAGGATGTGCAAAAATACCATCCATCTCCCCCTTGCCAAGTCCAGCTCCATGTCAGTCTCTCAGGAAGTGTCCAGATAAGAGTATTTATGCTATTATACCACTCACATGAAAGACAACTTTGGGAAGTTAAGAGAAGGCTGTCAAAAAAAGCACACATAAAAAAAGGAGACTAGCTAAGAACAGCTTAACTTCCTGTAAAAATGGCTCCCTTCAGCAGGAGGAGCACACCAACTGCTATGATAGAGTGTCAGGGCAGAGCTTTCAGACAAACATCCCACTCCTGTTGGAGCCTCCACAGATACATATTAACAAATAAATCCATCAGCATGTGACAGTACCAGTTTGTGGTTGCAAAAGAGTTTGCAGAAACTACAATCAGTTGTGCCTAATTTCTAAAGGAGCTCAAACTGTCAATAATTAAAATTTCCCTTTACATTTTGAAATGAGTAGTAGAGTTGCTGCTTTCAAAGCAAACATGTTCATATCAATTATTTTAAAAGACATATCTTTCATAAGTGAGATTAATGAAACGTTTCTGGGCATAAAGATAAATGCATCTTGTTGACCTCTTTCTGAGGAAAAGTTATGAAAGTTGAGGGAACGTAGAAAAATCTTTTATATAGGATTTTTTCACACCAGCAGTTACCTTTGCTTAATGCTTCCAAAGTGACAACATCCAATATTATGTGGGATGCAGGAATGGGGGTGAGGAAGGAACTCCTACTGACTCCTGTGAACAGCTGCCACCATGAAACACCAGATAAGATTTCCCTTTGCAAAAACACGCCTAATTAGAAGCCACCAGGGAATTCAAGATACCTAATCTACATTTGGTCACTTACAAAAATAATGTTAACATTTAGAGTTAAAATGAGTGATTAGTGTTAACTTTTCTTTCCTTGCATTTTCAATAACAGAAAATATGCTAACATAACATGATACTAACAAGCAAAAATACAAAGGGACCTCTGAGAAGAGAAATACATTAGGCAGAAAGCACTCCACTGCTATTAAATGAGGCAAAATGTATGGCTAAGACCAAGGATACCTTTTTGATAAAAAACGCTTTTATTCACATGTTGCTTCCCTCACTCTGCTGGACAAATGTGTTTGTGTCAGAAGGCCACCTTGAGCCATTAACCTCTAGCACTAAATTCACAGTCAGGTTGGCAGGAATTAGCCATGCAGTTCAAAGCTATCCCCACTTAGATTATCCTGTCCCTCCAGCATACAAAAATATACCAGTAGAATTGTTCCACCTCACCAAGGATCCTCCCTGAACCCAGCTTAAAACCGTACTTGTTTGTAAATTCTATTTCCATCTTCCCTTCCCATGACTCCCTCAGCACCAGCCACAGTAGGTGACAATCAGATATTATTCAGCCTATTATTGCCTGCACCCTGAGGTAATTCTCCAGCTATGACAAGTGCAGCAGCTTTCAGTATAACAGTTTATAAGATTGCTACATCAACGCCCTGTACCACTTGAAAACGTAACTTCTTTCTACTGACACATCTCAATATCCTCCTTTACAGATTTGTGAATGCAGTATCACACTGTGTGAAGACAGCCTGTGACTTTATGAAGAAGGTTGTATTAATTGTGTCTCTTTCAGGGAAGGTGGGTAGCAGGAGTAAGGATATAGGCCTACATGCTAAATAATAATAAAAATGATTAATTCTAAAACTGTGGGTAATCAATGGGCAAAGCAATGCACCACCCATCACAGGGCTGGCATGTCCACTTGGACCACAGCAAGTCACTGGATTCTCCTTGACCATTCCTCTATAGCTTTTAGCTCCATGCAGCCCATCAGTACACTCAGGGAACACACACAGCTCCTCTAGCAGAGGAAAAGAAGAGGACAAACAAGGATGGGCAGGCTAATGTGGACTGGAATGGGAAAAGGAACTATGTGCTGAACTAGGCAAGAACAGGAACACCCCTAGGAGAAGAGCAGGCCTTGGAAGGTCTTGTATGAGCACAGAGAGCCCGCAGAGGGGGCAGCGCCCTGGCTCTTGGCTCCAGGCCGAGGCCACACAGCACTGAGCAGCTGATTGTGAAGGGGACAGGGAGGCACCCAAAGTGAAAGTGTTTTGGGGAAGTATGTGGTGCACCTGAGACAGGGGCACTGGGAATGTGAGCACTTCTGGGAGCAACACCAAGTGGGCTAGCCTCCAGCACTCCACTTGGAGCCGCCTGCAAGGGAGCAGATCCAAGGGTACCTCTTCCTGACTTTATCGCTGCCAGACTGTGCTGAGGTTGAGCACTAATAAAGCTTCCTGAACACGATCTCAGATTTCCACCTCCCTCACGGGAAGGGGGGGAAAGTGAAAGGCGGGACACACCAGACACATTTTTTCCCTACTGTTTTGGAACAGCAACAAAAAACACCCAAAAAAGAAACAAACAGCAGCAGTTTAAGAGAATCTGGAAAAGCATGTAGAAAGATGATTGCTTAGAAATCGAGAAAGTATACTAAGGTTCCAATCCAGCAAAACATCTAAGCTACGCTGAATTTTCTTCCTGCTAGTAACGTCTGCCCAGCTCAATATGCTTATGCGACCAAAATATTTTAAATCAAGCTTCCTGTAAGTAGACTGTAATGAATCAATCCAACGTATTTAAAAACCATTAAAACCCCACAAAGCTGAGAGCCAAAAGACTGCTTTGCACTATTTATCAATGCATTAAACACACAGAAAACGTACTCATTTTGTATAGATCTACTACTAAGATGCACCTGTTTTCCTAATATTACCCAATTTATTTTCAGAAGAAATAAAATACCCCACTTACTGACAGTTACCTACATGTTCTCTAAGAATCACTGGCTGTACTGGTTGCCTGTACACACTTAAGGTTAAAATTTACAGCCTACTAGCTCAGGACAATTTATTTTTCTGTTAGCAAAAGCTTCCTGAAGATTCTCCCAACAGAAAGACAGAGATAAGAGAGACGTACTCCTTGACAGGGTATGTTTGCTGTCAAATTTCCTAAGATGTAACAGTACTATTTATTTTAAATACAAAACTCTTCAGTACAGAAAAAGCAGCGTAACAGAAAGGGTAAGGATGCTTGATTGGAAATCTAGAATATGTAGTGAGTTTCCAACCCAATAAAACACATAAACCACACTGAATTGTCTTCATGCCAGCAGATGAAGCCAACAGGATCACTCAAGAGCTGAAAGTTAAGCCTGTGTTAGAATACATCACTGGACTGGGACTTTTCATTTACTGTCCTGAAAACACTCAGCAAATACTTATTTACGCAAGACAGTGGGCCATATGTGGCCATTACTTATAACGCAGAATTCCTCACTAGCTGCTTAGAAATGACTGGCATGGACATAGCCACTTAAAGCTTCAAAACTGTCTTACTAGGGAGTAAACATAAACTCTTTGTGTTGAAGTGACCTGCTGGAGAACCAGCAAGTCCCTGTGTGATTTTGGAGCAGCACCGAGGCATCCTCCCCCTGCTCACAGCCTCTAACTGTGTTCGAAGAAGGCAGCAACACAAGTGCCAGCAATACTTACTTTTGCCCAACTAAGAAAAGTTTGTGTAACAGTCCCTTACCTTGCAGCCAGTCTCGAAAGTAGTGCAACCACATTTTGGGAAGCTGCCTGTCCTCTTCCAACAAAACATATGTCACATTGCTGAAACTTCTGTGAAGTTCATAAAGTAAGTGCTGGACATTTGGATAGTCTGCTTTCTGTGTTACAATATACATGTTGTAGAATGAAAAGTACTTGAACTGTGCAGCAATAAAGTCATATTCCCGTGTTTCCCGTGGTACAATGTCTGTGAGATCGAGTCCATCTCTCACCCGGGTAGTTCCATAAAGGCTGAGCCCAAGTAAACCCAGAAAAAGAAAAATAACCACAATCTGCAACAGAAAACAGAAATGTTTTTCATTTGAGGTTCTAAAGGAACTAACAATTCATACTATCACACTACAAAGCCAGGTTCAAAATCAACATCCATCAGTCTGCTTTCAAGCTTTTCTTTCTTCGATCCTATTTTTTCTTCTTACACATACATACTACAAGGCTAAGCTAATCTGAACTTCATTGAAGGGGCTCTGAATCATGGATGAGAAATCTATATTGCAGTGAAGTTTAAAAGCAGCTTTAATTTCCCTATTCACAATCTTCTATTACTAAAAGACAAAAAAACCCTCATTCATAACATACATTCCAAAAGTATGTCTCTACAGCACTTGCAAGATAAAACTTTTGAAGTAAGAAATCCACTGTAAAATTATTAAGAGCTGCTATTCCACAAGAATTGTATTTATCCCTTATATTTAATACCACTGCCAGGATAACTGGGCAAGGCAGAATATAACGTTCAAAGAGCAGGTGAACAGTTTCCTGATTACCTTAGCTTTTGGTTTTAGGAGGAATGGAGCATAATGCTTTTCTGCAAAAGATGAGAGCGTCCACTTTGTACAGGGTGGCTCAAGACAATGCATACTGGAGTCTGAGAATTGGGAAAGCAAATCCCTCGTCGAGCTTGTGCTGTCTGGGCTCTGGCAGCTCAGGGTATCCTGCGTCACTGTCACTGGCTGCACAGATATTTCTGAGCGAGGCTCTGCTGTGGTGTAGTACACCTGCGTATGGGGATCATACTCCGTGCGCAGCTGCACTGTGGACTGCATCGTAATCTGAGTCTCATGTGCAAAACTGTGGCTGCTGTATGGGGGTGGAGGACTGTAGCAAGTGTTGTCATTCTCAGCATACACTTGGGGCTCAATCTGAATCACTCTGGTGACACATGGACTGTAAGAGAAGAGAAAAACATCTGATTGCATTTCAACAGACCTTTATTTTGGTCACAGTAGGCAGGATAACACGCTTTCATCTGAGATTGCTTCTGCTGCTGTTAGATGGTTTATACTAATTAAGTGTAACGCTTAGATTTTAAATTTGATTCTGCACCTTCAGGAAACACTTCTCAGACATGGTTCACAGTGTGTAGCCCTTTGAGAATATGTGCACATTTCCTGTGCTCCGAAAAGAAGAAAACAGAATCTATCTGAAGACATTGACATCTATACACCCCACTCCATTAATTACACATGCTAATCAGGTCACTACCCACGTAGCTGTACACAGTCTGAATGCACAGTAAGTTCTCATCTATGTACCCACGCTGAAAATTAGGATATTTGCACCAAAAGGTAAAAACATGACATACTTAGATCTTCTGTTTAGAACTATTAAAGTACCTGTTAAATAATATTTGTGCTTTCTGCATAAGATCTCAGGCTTCTGCGAGCCAGGTTGAAACCACTCACCATACACTGACTGAATCTTTTATAATTCACAAAAATACTAAAATGAATGCGACGATTCATTCCTAGGAAGGGTAGGCAATATGAAGAGACAAAATCACAGGCATAATTGAAGTATTCCCTTTATTTCAGTCTATGCAAGACCCTAACAGATACCCAGTTTATATAAAAAAAACAATTATCGAGACAAAGCTCTTCCTGTACATGAGTAACAACAAATGGATAACAGTAAACAGTATCAAGTATTTTTCACCAAGTGGACAAATCCTACAAAAACAAGAGGAATTCAGAATGTTGCCTACCTAAATAAAGCAAGCTCTCATTAACTGCATTTCTTCATGTGCAAATAGGCCGAATCCTGATGCACATTTGGTGCAACTTTAGATAAGGGAATAAATGGCAGGTCTGACTGCCCTGTGTTTCTGAGAATCAGCGCTCAAAGACTCTAATGCATTAGGTCATCTGCTGAAACTACAACTGAATCAGAAACAGAAAGCAGGAGTCCTGGGGGATCAACTCCCTATTCTAACCACTCACTCAGAAGCAAATTTAGTAAAGTGCTTTCTTCCTTTGACTCTAAAATACCAAACTATCAGCTGCCAGATGCAGGTAAAAGGCTAAGAGGACACATGGTAGATTCTCCACATCATGGTTATTATGGACAATAAGAGTACACGTGTAGAAACATAGCTGATCCTCTTCATTAGAGTCAAAAGCAAAATTTAAGGTAGAAAAGATGTTTAATTTGTAAGCAGTGGCCTCACTGATGACAGTAGGCTCCGCCTAGCCCCAGTCGAGGCTCAGAGCTGGCTGCATATCAGGTAAGAGTACATTCATGCACTCTTCAGAATGGCAGAATTACTATTCTAAATGAACATTGCAGCCATAACAGAAACTTTATCAAACATTATCTTGTAATGGTACTGATAATTCCTTACAGTTCTATGAAAAACTCAGCTAACAGGAAGTCACTTTACAGTTTATTTGTCTTTAAAGGCATAAAAGCATAAAAACTAACACATAATGATTTACTACCAGTGAGGCTTCTCTGTGTCCTGAGTTACGTACAGTTTTCCAAGACTGCCCAGTACTGGCACTGGACACCTTGCAGTATCTCGTAACATTCTAAAAATACTTGAAGATATTCCTAAATCACAGAGCTTTTCTCCATTTTCTAACAGTTGTTCTCCAATGGTCAAAATGAACATATGTATGAATGAAGGGAGAAGTGCAGGGGGAAGAAGTGCGGGAAGAGAGGTAAAGGGACTATTTTACCTTTCCCCCTCAGGCAGGTAAAAACCAAGGTAGCAAATATAACTCAGTCACTAGCAATGAAATCATAAAAACATACTGACCCCGCTTCAGTGAATAACTTCCACTCCTGACAAGGAATTGAAGCACCGACTGGTGACCACAAAATGGACATACATCAACCTATTGCTCATTCTCACCTTGTAAAACAGCAGAATATATCCAATCTCCTGTCTTCACGACGATAAAGATCCATGCTCAGGATAGCGGGGAAAATCAGCAGAACCATAGCAAAGTTGAATACCACCACAACTGCTGCCTAGAGACAATCACAGGAGAAATGATGTTGCTAAACTTCATGTTAGGCCATCAGCTTTACAAAGCATAAAGATTCCTTTAAATTTTGATCCATTCACCAATTTACCACATCAACCCACCAGATGCTTTAAAGTTTTTCCCTGAGCAAACTGGGTGATATATTTTTACATTCCCATTTCATTATGGTAGGTCTATCACAGTTAATTAATTAATTTTAATAGTAAACTTCGTATTATTTTAATACATCTGTGCCTGGATATTTGGTGGTAATTTTTAAAGTGGAAAACCAGAGTCTGTTGACTCTGTAACCTCATCTTCACATGAAATTCTGATATATTTAGGATCTCAAAATAAAATAAGATGGAAGCAAAAGCAAATCTGGAATTAGAATTGGAATTCTCATATTTAAGGGATCTGAATTAATTTAAGAATGACAATAACATCAAAGCATGTTACTAAAGCAGAAATACAAGCTCAAGTAAATTTTAATGAAACAGATCTATTTAGTAAAATACTATGCACTTGACATACTTAAAAGTCTAGCCAAAAAAGAGCAACATTTTGAGTTTATCAGGGATTCTTTTTAAAGGAAAATCAAAATTAAACCAACACCACATAGTAAATCTATGTATTAATATGCTTGTGTTTAACAGAGCTTCATTTATGAGACAGTCTACCAAACTGAGTCTTAAATTGGAACAAGAATACTTGGTTTAATTTGTAAAGCGAGTATCACATAATGAAAAAAACAACCTCCCCGCCCACCCCTTTTCAAACCATACTTCAAACCGTTTCCCACACAGAGATTCCCAGAGAATTTCCATAAACATATGTGGTGCAGCATCTATCATTATTATTGATAGCATTTATTTGTAATGCAGAATTGTCAAGAGCACCAGCCATCACAAAGGGAAAGCTTGGCACAGATGGAACTGGAAGATAGTTATATGAGTAGGAGGGACACCGGGGAAAAAATGGTCAAGCCATCAAACAGTGGGAAAAAACCCTGAAAGCCCTATGTTTATCCATTAGATAAGCAGCAGCCACCTCAATAGTAGCCCAGTTTCACATTAAAGTAGTCTACAAATAAACTATCAAGTGCCTCCACCTGTAACTTCTGAAGTAGTAACTGCTTGGGTTAAAATGGTCACAGAAAAGAACAAAAGTGGGGCTACAAAAATGACCTGATGGAAATGTGGCTTTTTTTTCCCCCAAAGAGATGAATGGCTTCTTTCGATCTTGAAAAATCAGACCTCAAAACTGGCAGTACAAAAGATGTGATATCCAAAATCCATGTTTTAAAATTCTTCAGTTATGTGCCAATTAAATGACATAAATTGTTTAAATTTATCTGTGAAAATCAAGATAACATGCTGAATTATTTTTACAGTTTTGAAGCTGTCAGAGTATAATAAAAGGCTTAGATACTGTTTTTACTGATCTGAAAATGGCAGAATCAACTAATTATGTAAATATTTTCTAGTAAATTCAATCATAAATATATTCTATACAAAAGTGGGTTTTATTGGTGTTTCTTGTTTCTTGTCTTCAGCCTGCTTGAAGTAAGATTTTAGTCCTGCTGCTTGTCTGTAGGCAGCTATTAAAACAGAATTTACCTGGTACTTAAAGCCAAATTAGCATTTAGCCATCTTTGTGAGAAAAGATCAAATGACTATTTAATGATTTATAAATATTCACACAGAAAGGTATGTAAGGTCATAGCCAAGACTTTAAAATTAAGTGATTTGCTTTTGACCCTCTCTAGAATTCATTCAATCTGTCAGAAAAACAAATGGCTGCTGTTGCAAGAAAGGTGTTTGTTGGACCTAGTTCACGCAACTGCTTTCTTTACTACTGCAAAACCAAAAAGCTTGAATCATCCATATAACATGAATAATTAGTTGTGCCTAATCAAGATCTGGTATCAAGGATCAGCTACAATTTATCGAGATTTGGAAAAAACAGCTGAGGTCTGACTCAATAAGTCTTACTCCTCCCAGCGTGGCTGAAAAACTAACAGAAGTTCTCTGTTTCTGCTCCGTAAACTGCAAATACTTCATGCCCTATCAGTTCCCTTTGTAGACACTAACATCCTTGAATTTCCAGTGTTACTAAATCTGAAAACTAATACTTAAGTATGTGGTTGAGATGCCATTAATTATATTGACAGTTGATTTTTTTAAGAAGCATCAAAACTAATCCAATAACACACAGCAAATCTGCCTACTTGCATGGAATCTCTTTTTAGAACAACTAGATTTTCCATTGTGCCATCCCAGTGCTGATGTACTAACTGCCCTGCAAGTATAATATTTCAAAGCAATCTCTGTTCTGATTTGTACTTAGATTCTGAGAGCTAAACACCACACTTCTTGTATGTTGCACACTCTCTGCAGCATTACAAGGACGTAACAGTTCTCAGTTTTTGTAATTAAATACAGAAAACTTTGTTCTTTTATGAATTCTAATCCATTGTCCCATCAAAGAACACCCTGTGACTTGATAAGAAGAGGGAAGGAAGGACTCAGTGCCTGACCTGGCTTCCCTCCCAGAGCTGTTCAGATATCTGGTGGCGTGGCACTGCATGGGAAATGCAATCATCGCAATACCCACAATCTGTACAAGCAACAACAAATGGTGGCAGCAGAGCTTCCAGAGCACAGGTATCACACAAGCTGAAAGCGTGTTTAGGATTTCTGGGGACAGGGCATCTTGCCTCACCTCTTCAGAGACCAGTGGTTAAATGGGAGAGGAAAGGGCCTCAAACCTTTTACTTGAGGAACCAACAAAGGTAAAATAGTCCTAGGAGGGATAAAATGGAGCCTACTCAGGGTGTAAAATGAAGGCATTCAGTGAAATTACATCAGAGAGCAGTAAAAAAATTCCATTAATCAGAAAAAAATATGTCGGTCGGTTCCTGAGAAACATGCTACGGTTTTTGCATCTTTTCATAATGTACAGCCTAAAAATGTTATTGCTGCTGCAACTGTTAACAGAGACTGAAGAATGGCAGTCTGTGCTGGAGGCAGAGAGGGAGCAGGGAGCCAGGCTGGTAGGTATGTGCTGGGGCCCTGCTGAAGGTATGTGCTGCTATGTGCCATTCCTGGCAGCCCACCCAAGGAGTCCGGGTGTGCTGCATAGCCAGAGGTGATGAACGGAGGAGGAGGTCTGTCAGGGGAACTTCCACCCTACTGCTCTCTATCTGCAACTCCCTCCTGACAGGGTACAGGCCCGGATCCTTGCCCCTCCCTGCCCTCTTTTCCCTTAGGCTTTATTTTGCTTGTTAAATTCTCGTGTCAGGGATAGGGAAAGGTAAATGATGTGGGTAAAAGGCAGGGGACAAACCACAGTAAGATAATTGAATGAGCTTAAAAACACACATTCTTTCTCTCCATAAACCCACCACCACCACCTGGTAATGCACTTTTACATTTAGGAAAAAACCTTGTCATTCTTACGGTGAGGGAAAAAGTTACTGCTAAGACTTACTGGGAAAAGTTCCACCCTGCTCATTAGTGGATCCACACCACTCCTCTGCTGTTAGGGGAGGAAGTTTCTGGTGTAATCAAGAAGAGGTGAAAGAATTTTTGTGCCTTATCTGTATGACAGTGTTTGACTAGTCTGTCTTAGAAAAGAATATAGCCCAGTCCAGTTACACTCTGCCTTGCCTTCCTTCATTTATACTTGAAACTAAGGGCTATGTTTAAGGCATTCCTACTGCAAACTTCAAAACTTTCAGTGGATTTCTCTGATAATCTCTTCCTCCACCGCAATTTTAAGAAATTAAACGCATCGGAAAACTCAGACCCAGTACTCCAACGTCCTGAGTACTCTTATGGGTGATTCTTGTGACTGAGTATTTGGGTTATATTCAGCAATCTCAAAGCCCTAAAACTGCTTAAATAAGGGACTAGTAAGATCAACAAATGAAAAAAAAAAAGGAAATTAAAACAGTGAAAGAGCTGAAACAGTCGTTACCTGCAAAATGTAGTTAACTTTAAAAATCTCACTTTTAAAACGGCTGAATTCCATTTTTTGAATCTTGGAAAGAGCTAACCCTAGCAAACTCTTAAGACAACATCAGACTTGCAGTGTTTGAGTTCCATAAAGTAAATGAACAACTCAGAGGTATCAATGGGCTTCATTAGCTGGCAGAAGAGAACAGAACTGAGACAGGAGAAAGCACTGATATGCAAAATGTGAGCTTCAAACTAGGAGTCAGGCTTGCAGATGCAGGAAACCATTTATTCTCCCTCAGTAGACAAGTTATTTTACCAATACTGGGCCTCAAAAGCTACAGAAACCTTGACAATTACCTGCAATGTCTTAAGTGAATGAAAACGAAAACAATGTCAAGAACAAACCTTTTTTTTAAGCCCATGTCTTAAAAATTCACTATTTACATGAGAAGATGGCAGAATCTGCGAAAAGTAAATGCAGTATTTCATTGCTTTGTAAGTTTTGCTAGGAAACTATCAAAGACGGCACGGAGTTCTTGTTTAAACAAGACTGAGGGAGAGGGAGGAAGGAGATTGTAAATAAAGAAATCTGTATATGAGTACAGACCACCCACCAAAACTGCCACGGTTGTCCGATTCTGTGTACTGTGATTAAAGTATGACCTGATTTTGATTTTACCTGGTGAAGCTAGGCAAAGCAAGTAATAGATGTTCCTTTCTAAGAACAAAGGATTTCATTTTAGTGGTTGTTAACTTATGTGTGTGTCGATTGTCTACATTACTCTAGCATCAATAAAAAAGTCATTACAGGTCTC
The DNA here is from genome assembly GCA_013397135.1 of Pachyramphus minor. Lineage (NCBI taxonomy): Eukaryota > Metazoa > Chordata > Aves > Passeriformes > Tyrannidae > Pachyramphus > Pachyramphus minor. The sequence goes on along the minus strand of VYXB01005131.1, from coordinate 34,828 downwards.
CCCCGCTGTTCTTCTTTTCATTCTTATATACATATAAGGGGTTACTATGTGAAAGCAAACACAAATTACCAAGTGAGAAAAGATTGAGCAATTCAAACACTGATTTCTGGACATCCATTTGGGTGTCCAGAATGGACACAAATTCCGTACACACGAATTCCGTATTAATCACTGCCTTAAAAAGGACTTTGATGGTGATGTTTTTATCCTGAATAATATCAACATGTTCATACACTAATATGTTAAAATCTCACTGGAAACATTTTATTTATAATTTTGCTATGTGTACTTTATTTTTAAACTTTCAGTAACTCAGTCTATAGCATGGCACTAGGCACAAAGAAATGACCTCAGGAAAGGTATATTTCACTTATACTGACAACAGTAACAATTAGAGCTCTTGTCTCCATGTATGTTCCAAAGGTAACCTGTCATACTCTGATGAGAAGAGTGAAAACAGAAAAAAAACAAGCAAAATCTAATCAGATAAGAATTCATTTTGGTGGCTCATACTCAACATCTCAGCAGTATGATTATAATAAAATGGCCCATCTCTGTTGAATATCTCTTATGAGATGCATTTAGTCTGATGTAACTTCTGTAAAGCACAGGTACTACAAGTTTGATGACCTCCAGTATCCTCTTAGCTGCTGAAGGTACATGTTAAATGTTTGAAATCGGGCCACAGATTTGGGAGAAATAAACATCTTCCAACAGAAGTGATATACTTCACAAACTATTTCACACACCTAGACTGGTCTTTACCATGGGAACCTCATGAGTTTTAACAAGGCCAAGTGCAAGGTCCTGCCTCTGCACTTGTACCCAATTCCCCAGTATCAACTCAGGCTGGGGGATGATCAGATCAAGAGCAGCCCTGATGAGAAGGATTTGGGGTGCTGGTGGATGAGGGGCTGGACATGACCACAATGTGCACTTGCAGCCCAGAAGGCCACTTGTATCCTGGGCTGCATTCAAAGTAGGGTGGGCAGCAGGGGGAGGGA
>VYXB01005131.1:13460-33775 GCA_013397135.1 Pachyramphus minor | reverse complement strand
CTGCATCCAGCTCTGGGGCCCCAGCACAGGCAGGACATCGAGCTGCTGGAGTGAGTCCAGAGAAGGGCCATAAAGGTGATTAGAGGGATGAAGCACCTCTCTTGTGAAGAAAGGCCAAGAAAATTCAGATTGTTCAGCCTGGAGAAGAGAAGGTTCTGGAGAGATCTTACAGCAGCTTTCCAGCACCTGAAGGGGGCCTACAGGGAGGCTGGAGAGGGGCTTGTTACAAGGGCATGTAGTGATGGAACAGAGGGGAATGGCTTTAAACTGAAATATGGCAGCTTTAGATTAGATATTAGGAAGAAGGGGTTTTTTTACATTAGGGCAGTAAAACACTGGAAGAGGTTGCCCAGAGAAGTCTAGTTGAAGATGGCCCTGCCCATGGGGTTGGGGGAGCTGGGGGTTGGACTAGATGACCTTTTAAAGGTCTATTCCAACTCAAACTATTCCCTGATTCTATAAAATAAAACAATTCATTATCACATCAGACATCTAGGTTTTGGCAAATCAGCAGAGCTAAATACTGCTAACCATTCGAGACTAAATATCTAGTTTTAGTTGCCACAGGTATCTTCTAAATGGTGCAGAAAACCCATGAGGCCTTTATTTTCTCTGTTATTCACTCCCAAATTGCCTATTGAGAAGCAAATGCAAACAAATTATTTCTGCTTATTTATAACTGCAATCGCAAACAATTTACCATTTTATAGCTTAATACAGGCATACTTAAATCTCTGAAAACAGCAATAATTGCCACGCATATTAAGAAAAATGGAAGCCTTGCTTCCTTTCAGTAGCCATGGGCTCAATAAGAATGACAAATGACTGGAGAACCAGGCCACAACAAAGAGAAATAACTGTTGAAAAAGTACAATTTGCCTGCTCTACAGTGCTATAAATTTCTTCTGTCAGGCAGAAACTCCCATAGCTTTCTTCAAAGAATCCTCACTTTTAGAAAAAAAATCTTTCTCCAACATCCTTAATATTTCATATTCCTGAAGGTATATTATCACAAACAAATACAAGAAGACAGAGAAAGGAAAAGTGATACAGGGTTCAGCACATAAGATTCATGTTTTCTCTCTATGTAGCTGGAACATAAAATTCTTGTCATTTTCTTCAAGTTTGCTAAAATTACACAGGGAGAAAGGCAGTAAAAACTGCTGCAGTAATAATTAATACAGCACATGCATATTTGCTGCTGACATTGCACTTTGTTTGTGGCTTTTAAGAGTAGCAAATTGGACAAACATGAATAATTAAACTACTACTGAGGAATATTACACAGTACACCCTACACCACAGTTTAGTCCTCTTGACTTTAGAATGCAAATATTTCTGGAGACTTTTTCTGCTTAGGTGCATACATCTTGGCTTTTGTGAAAGACTCCATGCATGAGAAAAGAGAGTAGCAGAATCACGGGCAGGCAGCAGTTGTTACTACCCAGATCTGTGGTAAAGTACAACAATGCCCTGGTTCAGTGAACTGCAGCAGCACCCAAACCAGACTTTACAGCTACACTAACATGTATCATCACTGGAATGCCACAATGGGACTATGCAACAGAGCCAACAAAACATGATATAAACTTACCTGAAGTGAAAATGCTCGTAAGGCAGGAATAGGGATTAAGGCAGCCATAAAGAAAGCAGTAACATTACTGATAGATGTAAGGGCTACACTTGCTCCTGTGCGCTTCAAACATTCACCTGTCCTGTCCTGCAAAACAAAAGACAGATCTTAGAAGTCAAGTGAATAAAGTGATGTCCTGCAAATGAAGGGGTCATCCTACAGATTTAACACATTAGCAGTGAAAAATTATTACACTTAAATTCTGAATACAAGTTTGCCGTTGAGAGTATGTGAGAATAAACTATATACTAAGTATACTGTTCAGGAGAAGAACAGATGACACAAGAAGTGCACAAGTTTTTTGAGGGTAGAAAACAATAGCTAGAGTTGATTCTAGCTTCAGAACACAAAACTACCTGGGTACTGACATTAAATCAAAATACATCTGTAACTAAGCAGGATGTAATTTTTACCAGTGGAATCACTTGGTGCTCTCACTTTTCAGACAAAATAAGTACATATTAACAGCATAGAGGTGTAAAAGTTACACATATTGAAAAAGTAACAAACAAAAAGAACAACCACACACAAAAAATTACGGAGGAGTCAGAATAAACACATGGCCCTTTCCCAACCAGCAGGCTATTATCAAGCACACAGAGGTTACATAGAGTGAGGCTGCACTGTTTGCATGCCCAACCAGCTGGAAAGAAATGGGAGTCATTGCTTGTACAAATCAGCAAATATATATCAGTTTTAAATGGGTCATACTTTGGATATGAAACTTTGGACTGAGACTAAAAAGACTTTACTTTTAAAGGATCATAAAAGTGATGACACCTTAGATTTCCTTTTAAAAGTGATGGTCAATTACAAACAGCAGAAAATGAAACCTAGAGAAAAATATAAAAATAACTCAATCCAAGAATGTGAGCATTCCAAAACACTCTAGGACCACATGTATTGTTATAATTTCCTATTTTGACAGGAATAAGACTTTCTAGACCCTAGGAAAAGCTATTGAGGAAAAAATCCTCTACTGATTAATTCTGGATACGGGTTTTTTTCCTATAAGAAGCCTTTTATTTTATCTTTCCCCAAATCCCCATTTTGTCATTACCTCGAATGGAATTCTCTTATTCTGTCCTGTTTCACTAAATGCATGTGCCAGAAGGAAAACATCATCTACACCAACTCCAAGAGCAAGAAAAGGCAAAACCTTGAGCGATAAACAAAACAAAAGTCAGTAAGATTTTTTTATTACCTGCCATGCAGCTAGCCATTAAGTGGCTAATTACAGCAACTTTAACATTACACTGCACACAAATCCAGGGGTGAAATGAAAATCAAAAGGATGCAATACAGGTATTAACTTTTTGTCTGCAGTATTGCTGAGGAACTTAAAGTGTATCATTTACAGGTACAAAATCTCATCAAAAGTAGTTCAGGTTTTATTCAGTCAAAGAATACCTGATAATACTTTGAGTTATATTCAAAATATTTTCAGAATTTGAACACCTTGATATATTCAAATGTAAAAACAAATCTGCAGCTCATTACATACAAGTGGGTGCCTCCACTGGTATTGGAACATAGAAGAAAATCAAACAACCCAGAATCTATCAACTACACAGACTACACAATACTGGCTTTTTTCTTTAACATCACTTGCCAGCATGATCATTTAGGCCATCACAACATAGGCTACGAGATAGGAAGAAAGGCACAAGCAAAAACATAGAGCCAAAAATATTTTTTCAGCTTTTTTCCCTCTCAAAGATTCAGTTGTGTTCATTTATTAACAGAGCACTTGTAATTGGAAAGCAGACTTGTGTCTTCTAAATACCTGAGTTGTGGCAGCATTAAAGGAAATTCCAATCAATGAGCACAGGCCCAATCCTGCAGCCACCGAGAGTGCAACCAACAGGACTCCTGCCAGCCCCACAGCACCCTGAGACTTGGCACAGTCCCACCGCAGCATCGTCAAACAGGCATAGGCAAGCTAAAGACAGGAGCAGGGAGGGGAATTCGGAGGAACAAACCAAAATATCAGAATGGATCCCTCTCTAGCAATTCTCTTTCCCCACCCAACATACAGATGCTTACACACATTTTGAATCAGAACAGAACACAGAGGTTACCAAGTGGAACAGGTGACATGCCTGAGGTAAAGTTTACAAACTAGTTTTTATGTTAAATATATGTAAAATGCTCTACAGTCTGGTAACAGTAAAGCAGATTTTTAAACCCTGCTCTACTACCAAAGAAAATTAAACATATTTATTTTATTACCATTAGTAAGTAGCCACTAGCTACTCTGATAGCACTGACATCAGAAAATGACTTCAGGATGTCATCCAGGGTGGTTGTAGTAAAGGACAGCACCTTCTGGGTAGAGTTTTGTGCAACACTTTGACGAACAACCTATGAAAACAAAAATAAAACTCCGTGTGAGTAATGTTTTCTTTTTATTTTAGTATCTTAGTCAAAACAAATCGTGACCATCTTCTACAGCACACATCTGAAATCATCTCCTTTCGCCTTAATGCTCCAGTGAAAGCCCATACCCCAAGCAGAGACTGCATGTGATGCTACACAAGTGTGCTTTAGGGTTGTTTCTTCCAAGCTACTGATTATGAGACCAGAATATGCACCCTTCAAGAAAGGCTACTGAATTCCCAGTCCATTCCAAACATTTCACTCCAATCCCTTCCCACAACTCCACCATGCAGCACCAGTTCTGCCATTAACCCCAGGCCAGCACAGGCTGTGCCTCTCCCTGCCTGGCACTTGCAGAGGTCAGAGGCAGCGCAGTGGAGGTCAGGGTCAGGAGGCAGGGGCCAGGCATTGTCACACAGCCTCCCCACCTGGACTGCTGCTGAGAGAGCTGCCCATGGCTGGATAATGTTTGCCAGACACCTTTAGAATAACCAGGCCAACCAAAAGCTTTTCAGTTACAGCTAGATCTTTGGTTTCTCCTCAGCCCCAACAAAGCAAAAATGTCCCAGACAGCAAAGAGCAAAACCTTAATGGACTTTCATATGGGATTTATCAAGCAGCTTCTTATGGGAAAAAACCCAGAAATGAAAAAATCCCAAAAGAACCCTTAATAATGCGGGGGCAATGGTTTAGTTCTGATTTAAGCATCTTCCTTCAAGAAATACGGTAAAAAGCTGTGACAGAAGGCAGTGGATCTTAGAAGAACTTTACAGTATGGTATTTAGGTCCTCCTCAAATTTACCTCAACATACATCCTCTGCCAGGCTTCCAGAATTGCTGCTGCTTTATCCTCATTCCAGTTGATATGGGACACATATTCATACCCCTTGAAGTGCTCATACATTTGCTTAGGAGTCATTAACTGAAACATGGTTTGCAAAGCCTGGGCACTGTGACAGAGAGAGAAGAGAGGAGAATGAGGCATAAAATAAGCATTTTCAGGAAAATATTTTCATAGCATGAAGTCCCAAGTGTGACCCTAACAGGAGCTTGCATGAGTTCTTGATTTCATAAGGCAAATGCTTGTACTGAACTTGAACAGATTATTCTATTGTGTCTCTGGTGCAGTTGTACTGCTCTGTGCAAGTACTGAGGCTGAATCTGGTTTCACTGAAATTAACAAGAGTTTTGCCATCATTTTCGATAGGTTCAGTTTCAGGAACAAAGAATATACCGTACAAATCAGAATCCTACAAATTATAAAGATCACGATTGATAAGACATTACTGTGACATATACTGTGTATAACCGGAACAATTATTTCTATAAGATCTTGGAAATGCTGTTGGCAAGATGTCATTTGATGACCTTAGTCTTTTCCATCCCTTGGAGAGAAATGTCAGACTAAACTCCTCATGCCTGGGAAGCTGTGTGGGGAACACAGCAGCAAAACTATCCACCCTGCCTTTCCACAGTATGTAACTGTATCCAAAAATTTTAAAACCTTAAGGAACTACTTTATTTTTTACTAAAAGCACATTATTCAGCTACTTATAGAAAAACTTATCAGTGTTTAGTGTGAATGCTAAAAGGGTTAAAATCTGTATTAAAACTTCTCTGGAAGAATTATGCTTCATTTAGTTTAGTATGGCCTACATTTTTCAGAACAGTTCAATTTCACAGATTTCTTCCCCCACTGAAGTCCAGTGTTTCACATCCTCGTTCAGAGGTTTAAAACAAAAGGGTTTGTTCTACCACTCAAAAGTGTATTCATGATACAGGGACATAAAAATAGACTTTTCTCTATATCTATCCCAAACAAAAAGTTCATTGGAGATCCTAGAATTCTGAGAGAAGTCAAATGAGTGAGCACACTGCTCAAACAATTTTTTTTCCCTTTTTCCTTTGATCATATTCTGAAATGAAGGTGTTCAGTGCTTTAAACACCATTTAATGCTTTATAAATACATTCTAAACAACACAGTTGCCAGTAAGAAGCTTTCTTCCTGAGTGACATACACTATCATTCTGAGGTTAGAAGTGGGAAGCAATGATGCTGCCTCAAATTTAAACAATTTCCCAAGCACTCTTTTAAATTCTGTTCTCTTTAGAGGGTCACATCCCTCTTTAAGTGAGATATATAATACACATGAAGGGCAGTAGATTTTGCATGATCCTCCCACTGTGCCCCTAAAAATGAACTCTAACAAAATAAAACTTTTTCTTTAAACACTTTTTTACCTGACAAGTTTACCAGAACTGTTCTTGACTGTACCACCTATAATCAGCTCCTCCTGCCAATGCATGTATTTTCTTGACAGTCCATAGCATCCACCACTCAAAACAAGGGCTACATCAAGAGGCTAGAAGAAGTTATAAGGAAACAATTAATTGGTTTCATAACTTTAGACAAACTCATACCTTAACTCAGCACCCAGTGAACTACAGTAATGGATATTAAAGACCATTTAGAAGAAATGCATTCAACAAATCAAGTTGAACAAATCACCCAGATACTTGTGGACCAAACAGCATTTTCTGCAAGGCCTAATGTGACTGATAAAAGGACATATAAATTGGAGGCCCATGACTCCAAATTTGTCACAAAAATGAAGAGAACTGGCTGCACTTGAAGGAAGGCCCTGCAGCGTGGTGTGCAGGTGCAGCTGTACTCCAGCAGTGGCCATTGTCTGCCTGAGGCACCAGCTTTGCTGAATGCCACACTGCACACTTCCACAGCCAGAGTGCAGCTGACAACTGTACTTCTAATACACAGGATTAAGCACTGCATCAGAGAACTAGGCAAAGTCCATGACTGTGAGCTAACACCATCTAACAAGAACACAAAAATGACATCACTCAAGAATAAGAACTGTATATTGCTTGGAAGAAAATGGTACTTTCTTCTATTCTGCCTGACCTTCCCCCCCCACCTCTCCCCACCCCCAACCATCCCTTGAAAAGACATGCACAAGGACAAGCAAACTTACTTTGGTGGAATTTTTATTGGGAGCTGTGATTGGGCAATCAGGATCAGCAGGATTCAGGCAGGGTCGATTCATATAACCATGACCAACCTCCGCTTTATTCAGCATTTCTTCCCAGCTCTCCACTTGGTAGTTTATTTTCTTTAACTCTTCCAAGAATTCTAAGGGGTCAAAGTTGATCCACTGCAAAGGAGGCTTCCCTCTGCAAGAGCAACCAGGAGAAAGAGACACATAGAAAAAAGACAAAAGAAGTAGTGAAATAAGCATACTTTTAAAATTTGTATTTGAACAAATAACTAACTTATTTTATGCTGAAAGTTAAAAGTTTTCTAGTAAAGCTGTTTAATAAAATGTAACGTACGTTTTAATTAGATTTGTTTACGTACTCTTCTTGCAGCCCAGTTGTAATTTTAACAAAAATACTCAGTTCTTACAAAGGTATCTTATCAAACAGAAAATTCACAGGTTAAAAATACTTTCATTTACAAACAAAGCAAAACAAATAATCAACCACCTAAATAACAAAAAAGCAGCCAACTGCTGCTTCAAAGAATTAAGGGGGAGGGGAGAGAGACAGAAGAGAGGGGGCTGAAGAAAGAAAGCCTTTCTCATAGTATCAGATTACTTCTTGCTAGTCTAATAATCATCTTGGAAATGTAATCAATCAATATAACTGATCTTTGTTTATCTATAACAATACTGTGCTCCTTCAAATGCCCTGGCAGCTTGACTATCAACCAAGCTTTCCTGCAACCATGGCTGTCACCACTATCACTGTCACGTCTCCCACCCCCCACTTCTGAATTTGTGATGTTGACAGACTAGAAAGGCTTTTGACTGCCTTATTCTGTGGTTCAAACCACACTGTATCTGCTTAACCAGGCTTAAGTCATTATTCCGAATCTCCCAACCAGAAAACACAAACCCCCTTATTTCCCCATCTAAAACTGTACACCAAAGGTTAGGAGATAGCCATTGCAAATTGCTTTTGCAGAGACATGCAAACCAGCACAGAAACAATAACTCAAATGCTAACTCTTGCATAATTAACAGAAAATGCCTGCACAGATTAACAATTAACTCTTTAAAGGATTCAGGGCATATAATATCACACTTGTAAACTGTGAGAAACCATCCATAAAAGATACTATATGGTTTCTTTAATGATCTCATAAGCAAAGGATTTGTTCTTTATTCCTTAGAAAGACTTGAGAATTAATCCAAGACATTTTCTTAGGTCTAAAATTTGCAGCCAAACAATTTTTTTGTGTTTTGTGGTGGAAAAAACCCAAATACCAGAAACAAGTTTGTTTCAGGAAAAAAACCTCAAAACATAAAATTCTTAAAACTTCAATACAGAATTTACATTTTATTTTTCATGCTAGCAGAACAGGAAAAATAACAGAGGATTTAAATTGAGGCTTACAAATCACCTCTAAGAAACAGGAAAATCTTTGTTCAATTAAAATAAACTCTGTGCGTACTTTCCATAAGGACACTACACTTTATACTTTTTTCTTGTTAAATCGGAGTCGGAATAAACAATGGGAATGCAAATGAAAAGTCGTACAGAGTTATACAATTAAAAACCGTCAGACCAGAAAGCTATAAAAAAGCATGCTTACAACAGATAGGCAGTTCCTGATTGTAGCTTTGCTCCTTCCCAGAAGCAGTCCAAAGGAGTGATAATCAAACAAGGATAAAGATATTCTATGATCTGTCAAAATCAGAAACGGGAAAAACACAGTCACACTAGAATATAATCAAAGCAGCACAAGCTGAATCATGAAAATGCACAAACCTTGTAACTAAATGCCTGCTACACATACCTGGTCCATGTAACCTGCTTCTGTGATGAGTTCTCCTGATTTGTAACACAAATGTTCCAATTTCCACTGTCTGTAAGAAACATGAAGGACAAATATCCTCTTTTTGCACAATTATTGAGATATTATTTTTAAAACGGAACAGACATTTAAAATTGCAACTCATATACCCAAAACTGGGAGGAGCTGTTGAGTCCCTGGAAGGCAGGGAGGCCCTGCAGAGAGACCTCAACAAATTAGAGGGCTGGGAATCACCAACCAGATGAAGTTTAACAAAGACCAGTGCCAGATTCTGCCCCTGGGATGGGGCAACCCCAAATGTAAGGACAGACTGGGAATGAGAGGCTGGAGAGCAGTGCTGGGAAAGGGCCATGGTGGTCCTGGTGGGTGCCAGTTGTCCCTGAGTCAGCAGTGCCCTGGCAGCCAGGAGGGCCAACCCTGTCCTGGGGGCCTCAGGTAGGTGCTTTTGCATGTACAGGCTAGTCAACACATGTTAATGGGACCATTTGTGACTTAAGATATCACTCAGTGACACAAGTACAAGAAAAGCCAGCTCCAGCTCAGAGGACTAGAATATACTCAGCTATCCCCCACACACGCTAAAGAAAATTAACCATTAAGATTTCTGTCTTCCTTTTTCAGCTACATTACAATTTCCATTGCCATGACTTCTAATGCCTTAGGCAAAGCAGCAGCTGGATAAAAGATAATTGAAGCCTCAGCATTAGCTCACAGAGGCATCAGCTGAGTATGCTGAAGAACAGGGAGCTTAGTGCCTCACAGGTAGAACTCCTGGGCACATCACTGTGTAACAACCCTGGAGGAATCATTTTTCAGGGAGACATCCTAGCCCAAAGCTGGTACCTAAAGTGCACCATCCTTATTTTCTGTTGGACAACACCCAACCTTCAGTATGCACACACAGACGCTCCTTAAGGCCAGCTCTGTTGTCTGTGTTCTTACACAGCTATTATTCCACCCCCTGCCTCTGCTAACCTACATTTCCCTTTACATCCAAACTATTGGAAGGACAGTAACCTGTGCCATTGCTTACAGTCATGGTGGTGTCAGCAACTGAATTCAACTCTGATATGGAAGGATTTTCCATGCTAGGAATCCCATCCACAAGGTCCTTTGTTTAAGATCACAGACACCATTTCTTTACCAAAATAAATGCTGTGTGCTGTAGCACAATTCACAGGGGTACTCTCTCAGAATCTCCTCCAATGCCACTTACCCCATTTTACTTGTTAAACACTTGTTTATCACTGCTATCATGCCACAGTGTCAAGTATCAGAGACCAGTGACATTCAAATCAAAACACAGCCCTAAGGGAAAGGCTGAGAAATGCTAACCATTTAAAAATGCATGGAAGAAAGCATGTGTCCACCTTCTTGCTGTTACAGGTGGTCAGGACAATTCTTAATTTTTCCCTTACCTGTTGTACATATAGACATGTACTCTGCTGGCCTGGAGTGCAGAGTCAAGGTGCTGTCGGAGTGCTTCTGTTGTCAGTACATTAGCACCATCTTCCTGTGGAGTCTGGATCATGAGTTGGGGGTTGAACATGGCCTCTTCTCCAATCTTCTGCCGTGTGTAATTTAACTCCCGACTCACTCGTCCACCAACTGATGGATAAATATTAAGCACTCTTGTTTTATTCTGCATTCCCTTGATGAACACCCTCCAGTCAGAAAAACTTCACTGTGTGCAGTCAGGACACTATCTCACACTGGTGATAGTGGAACTCTAAAACTAGTAACAGCGTTTAGTAACTCTGAAACAAGAACCACATTCCTCATTAAAATACCTTTACTGCTACTGCACCAAAACACTGATGTGTAAACCGGAGCCTCAGTTTTTTCTACATTATAACCAATATCCCAGCTGTGAAAATTAAAAAAGAAAAAAGAAAACCTTTTCCTTGCAGACCAGACGAAATACTATGTTACAATTTCTTACACTTGTATAAACAGTCTGCTCCAATAGCACATTTCAAGATAAATGGCTTTAATTTACACTCTTCTACTAAATAATTTGGCAAAGGTAGAAGGCAAATGTTTCTCTTTGGTTAAAAAAAGGGAGGAGGGAAAGAGTAAGTGAGCAGAAATATTTCTTTCAGCCTTAAATGAAAAAGGAAAAATACGAAGTTCACATAAAGAGATGCAGTTTTGAGTGTTGCAGAAAGGTCTGCCTACAGCTAATTTACTCAATGGTCCAGTACCTGGCTTAATATGCTGCAATGCAGGAGATGATTCATATGCAGCATCTGTTTCTAAACTCTAAATGAGCTAAACATGAGCCGAACAGTGTGCTCCATATTAAAACACGGGGAGGAGGGAGAGGGGAAGGAAAAAAAGAAGACAAAATAAAAGAGAAAGAGGCAGAGGGAGACTGCAGAGTCAACTCTAGAGGGAGCCATACTCAATTTGCCTCACCAGAAAACACTGCATAAAGAGTGGAAGGTTATCTCATACACTTTATATAACCTCTCTTGTAGTCTCTCTAGCAAATGCGCGTGGGAGGTGATGTCAATTAATGCAGCCCATTAGCTGAATCAAGGCCACATCCTGATGAGGATAAGAATCTAAGTACAAACTACAGATCTGGTTGAATTCGTTACATTTTTCTCAGTCCTAATAAGCTTGACACTGGTGATCTGAATTACTGCCAAAGTTTAGTTCTGCAACAGTGTGAACAGAAATAAAGCATGTATATCTATCTCTTCCTAGGCCACATAACAGAAGACTGATCCATAGCCAGTTGGCAGTGTGGGACATGAGATTCCCACACCCAAACAGGGACATACTTTTTCAGTCACTTGGGCCATCATCCCACCCGTAACATCCCTAGGGCTAAAACGACCACCAGGCAAGAAGCTGGGCCCCTGCATGCATAAAGCTGTCAGAATGAGACCCTCAACAATTAAACCATACAGACATTCTGGCACCATTGCTTAATTTCTTGTTCAAGAATTCTTTGAAAAAGTAAGCATTTCCACAACACACACAATTTTTTTTTCAGCCTGTCACATGTGGTATTGTGTCCTTCATACCAAGTAACAGAGACCAACACACAGAAAACAAAACAAAACAAAAATCAAAGTTCAACTTCCTTACCTAGATTCCCTCTAGAATTTCTTAACGTCACTCTTACTACAGTGAAAGGACATACAATAATAGACTGCACATACATGGTAACGAAAAGCTATTGTTAATTCTTATCAAGATTTATACCCTAAAAATACTTTCATTCATCAGCCCGATGTTTAGGCTCACTGCTGTCTTTCTCCACCAACCAGCAGTCCTTGATACTTGAATTTTCCTTCACCTTACAGGAATATGGGGAATAAGGGAGCAGAGTTATCCTAATCTGTATGCCTTGGAGCCAGACCTTTCTTGGACCATCCTCTACAAGTGCTTCAAAGACAAAATGACTCCCCCCTTTTTGTGTCAATGCCACCCAAGACAATAAAGCCCCAATGTTATGAGGACTGTGAAGTCTACCACAAATTCATACTCCTCGTACTATATTCTCTCCCATTCCACCCACATGTTCCTTTTAAATTTGACTTGAACCAACAAATCATACTTCATGCAAGACAAAGGGCGTCATTCCCATCTCTGCTGAAAGTGACCAACTGTTTACTATCAACAGAGATGATCGCTTCCTAATCAAGGTCCTGTCGAACCACATTAACTTCACTGAACAAGGCAGATCTAGCTAATCAAAACTGCATCGTGCAAGTCAGCCATCAGGAGTTTTTAAAATTCTTTTAACATTATCCTTTTAACATTCAAACCAGGAACAGCAAAACCACCCAAGAAGATGGGCATGCATTCCAGGATCCAGAAGCAAATCTGCTTCACATTGTTCTTAAGGCATTACACCATTTAATTATTTCTTTGATGGGTCCATTATCTACATTTCTTCAGGCAAACAGAGCAAAGATTAACTCCACAGGCAAAGGTGGGTACTTTATACAATGTAGAAGTCAGGTACAAAGAAACATAAATGTAGATTGACAGGTTTTTCCTCTACAAAGCCAGATTATGTGAAAACATATGGACGAACCAGAAGCAAGTGGATACATCAGTGACCATTTGACATATCAGAAATAAAAGTGAACAAAGGGAAAGGAAAAAAGAAAAATGTGGAAGTTCTAATGAGTTACGTTTTCATTTATTTCAACTGGAAGTTTGAAAACATCACTGGAAGCTGCCACACTCCGCTATCTTAAACCTACACAATCAGCACAATCAGTTGAATGTGCATTTTTTTTAAATCAAGCCTCTTGTTGCTTTGGGGTTTTTTCCCAGACTTTCCACAGTTGGTGCAAAAAACCGACAAGAGAACCCACTAAAAAGTGTCATTGATATGTACCTGAAGCCTCTAGCCTGATTGTGCTGAAGAGATACAATACTACACTCAAGACTCATACACTCTGCAGAAAGTCATTCCTTACACTTCTAAGAAAAAGAAAAAGCATTATAGTCATAATAGAACTTTCACATTACAGGAGAAGTGCTGTGATGGAAAACATGACCAATGAACAAAATCCTGGTGTTTCATGGTTTTCCTTTATGGTCTCTATTTTCTTTTGCTTGGTGACAACAACATTTTACACTCAAAATGCTACTAACTGAAATTGCATATATGGCATATAGCACAAATACTTCCAATTTTATTCCTTATCAAAAGACAGACAGAAGTATTTCATTTTAATATTCTGATGATGAAATTCACACATCACTTTCCTTTTCGATATATCAAAGGCCACTTGATGGCATTTGAGCCCTTTACTACATGATTCCTTATGACTCAGTACCTAGATGACTGAATTAGTACCACAAATTCCCATAAGCCAAAGTGCTGATTTAATAACAGGTCAGTACATTGTCTCATGGCTGGTGGTAACACAGTGCAGCAGCTTGTACACTATCCTTCCATCAGAATCATCAAATTCTGGGTGTCTGCCTACTGAAAATGAGATACCATGCCATCTGTACAACTGAGCTAACAAATTTTAAAAAAGGGGAGAGGGGGAATTACAACAAAGCAGTAACACTAGCGTCCTGGAAGTATTTCTTATTTATGTATCAGTGCCTAATTCTCAAGTATGTGTTTGAAGGCCAGCGTTCAACATAAGACAGTTTCACTGACAGAATCTCTGTTGCTGAGTATTAATAAAGCTGTTTCTTCCAGGAAGAGGAAAGTGTCTTCCTCCTCCTTTCCCTCTCTGATATTCATAGACCTCCCTCTTACCTCTTTGCCAGATAACTCAAGATGTGCCACGTGCAAGTCAGCATCACATACCATGATACACATCTCCTGAACCTCCCCACAAAGTGGAACAGAAGCTCCTCAAGGTACTAAATTCTTTGCCCTTCTGAAGAGCCTGAAGACAGTGGTAACTGTTATTCTGGGTTTCTAAGAACTATGTAAGGACTACTGTGTCTCCCTCCCCCAAGAGCAATGAACAGCTCTCAGGTGGTAACAAGTTTTAGTCATCCTTAACTTGACGCAGATCTGAACCCATGACCTATAGGCGAAAGGCTCTAGATCCCATTACTCAGCACTGGGGTCACCATCCCAGTGTTTCAGTCATCACACATTAAAATGCTTCAGTACATCTTAAGCGAGAAGCACCCAGAGAAACAAAACTGCTTGTCTCTGGAGTACATCTGTGTAACTCTGATACACCCTCCAACGACATAAGAATGTAATTGCATTCGTTCGCATTGGCACAATTTCTGACACATTTCTTTTCGATGACTAAAAATTTTGCAGTTACTGGGTTATTCAGCTCATGTGTTCATTTTCACTGCAAATGTCAATCTTATCTACACCTTTCTCATAACCAGCATTCAAAATTTACATGGTATTATATTAACATGCTTATAAAGAAGTCTGGAATCCACCACTGCAGTCCCTTCCACACTAAGTGTCTTAGGAGTAAGTCTGACCTCTGTCACACTTAGAGATCTATAGTAAATCAAGCATGAGCAACAGCCGAAAGTCACTGCTTATTTATTTATTGTCCAGTGGCTCTAAAGGCATGAAATGGTTTGGTTTTTTTTTTTTCCCAGAGTATCTTACAATGTTCCATTTCAGGTTACTGGAATTGCATCACATAGTCCAAGGGGTTTTTTATTTTTCTTGGACATGTACACTACCTCTATTAACCATTGAATAGTTCCTTGTGCACAACTGTGCAACCAGTAGCTTAGCAGTGAGCAAGCTCTCTCTGAAAAAGAACATTCCTGAGAGCCAAACATTTGGGATAAAAACACTTGCCTACCAGTGTGGAGGACAGACTTTGAAAAACCAGAGCCAAGTTTTCCACAAATACCTACTGGTTTTGGAGCCTAAGTTCTTCTGGGATAAGCTTGAGGCACATGAATAGAGCAAAATTTTCCAGTGAATGTTCCTTCTGAAGACTATAGGCCTTAAGGTGTTTCCACCTGAGCACTTGAGGGCAAACACACTTCTGCTTTGTTTGAGCAACACCACCTATTTAATTTTTTCAAGACTATAAATGTGTAGCATAGAGCAATCCAGCCCAACCTTTTGGCAGTGACAACTCAAAGCAATAAAATCACACCTCTAACAGTCACAGACACCTCACACAAACAATGATGTTTTCATTTCACCTCTCCAAAAGATGCTGACCTTTTTGATAAATGAGACATGTAGATTAATGCACCCATTAAGCACCCTTACAGTGCTTACTTTATGGTCTGAGCAATAGCCAATGCAGGCAATCTCTACAATTTGCAATACGTGTTATCACTACAATAGGAACCAAAGAGACACAGGAAATAAGAACCCTTTATGACCCAATGACCACATAAAAACAAAGGCAGAATAATATCCCAACGTGTTCACCTGGGCCTCAGTCTTCACTAACCAACTCAAACCCAGCACTGTACAGAGAAAGATAAGTGCAGGCCACCCTTAGACAGAGCATGGACATACTCCCTCCATTCTGCACCTTGCCTTCTCACCTTCAGCATCCTCTCTCTGCCACGAGGGGAACCAGGAAGGGACTTGGATTTCATACCTCTCTCCCTGGCATCCTACACAGCCTGTCTCCCTCACCTCTGACTGCTGCTAAGGGCTCTCTTCTACTCCACTTCCTCACCTAGTCCATTCATGTGCTGTTCCCACATGCATCTCTGTTATACAGGTATATGTATACAGATGTTACTCAAAAAACAGACAATGAAGCCAGTTTCAGTCCACGAAAATGGTACACAGATAAACCAGTGAGACACAGTTTTAGCTGCCCATCCTAATTGGATCGGGAGATTATAATTGTTCACACCTGCCACAGAGCAGAAAGCAGTACCTAATGACACCAATAACAATCTCTATTTTTACCAATAAAGGAACACAAACCTCCTGAAAAGAAAACACAGCAACCAAATACTACCCATACAGGACTGAAACCTCCTATAAAGAAACTGATACAAAGAGTCTAAGTTCTCTGGCAGATAGGAATTTTATCCTGCCTCTTACTGGGGACAGAAAAAAAATGGCCTTTTGATTTAAAGCTTCCTGTTGCTCTCTAGGGAGTTCTGTCTTCACGTTCTCTCAGATGTTTGAGCTTGTCTGTGTTGCTCTTTGTCAGCAACAGAATATAGTTTTTCTCCACACAGACAGTTTTAGTCAGCATCCTGACAGAAGAGCAGGGAAGACAGCACCTTCCTCAGAATTATCATTCTCTAGGCCTGACAGGCAAAACTGTTTGCTTGGAGGAAGGGCAAAACAGCTTCTAGAAGTCCAGGTTTAGTTAGTACAAGAAACGGGACTGGTTGGTACGTGTACTTCTTTAAACTTTTAAAATGCCTTTTGCTTGTAGAGTCAAAAGTGCTGGTTTACATGGCTGATCTCTGAATTTATTAACTACTGACTTTGAGACATTATCATGTATCTGATACTGTAACGATGCTAAGGATGGCTCTCATAAACTCATCAGGATTACATTATAAAAAGGTAATGCAATATAAAGATGTCAGAGAAAGTGAATGAATACTGAGTTACACACAAAAAAATCCATTGAGAAATGGTGAGCTTAAAAGAGCCAGAAGACAACATAGTGGTAAACAACCAACATCCTAAAGAGTGGGCTGTGCAATATGTCAACGAAAAAGTATCATATTTTTCATGTAGCTAGGCATGACCTATGCCAGCACTGGACTACAGGCAGTCAGAAACTGCATGCTGTGTCTACGTTTTCTTGCATGGTATTTACTCTCTTGAATACACATTTCTGCATCTGTACAGCACACACAGTAGGCACTGTGCCTGCCCAGGTTAAAACAGCCTGCACCCTACCATCTCCCTTCCCAGCACTCAGTGTTGTCCACCAGCGTAAAGGCAGACACTCTACACTCATCCTTCTCCCTTATTATAATGTCCAACAAAAGGACACTGTCTAGAATATCATCATGACCCAATATGAAGATTTAACCAATTTCAGTATCTCTTTAGCACTATTGACTTCTAAGAAAATGTAGAACCAATATGACCAACTCAACCAATTTCTGTCACACTAAGAATTAGATATCAGGTTCTTTGTTTTTACAATAAAAAAAAAAAGCAAAAGCAAAGATATAAGCCTACAACGCAAAAAAGCTAATAAAAAAACCCCTACACACAAAGCACTTCAAAAGTGCTTTTTATCTCCCAAGTCATCATACAATAAGAGTTAAGTTACTCCTCACACATGCTGGGGGTGACTCCAGTGTTGCCGTTACAAATTTCATTAATGCTGACATGATTATGAATAGCAAAAATAAAAACACACATCAAAGTTGGGGTTTCATTCATATCATATGATAAAGTTTAGAGCTGTGACAAGGACACAAAGCTGTCTGCATACTCAGGAAGGCAGCCAAACAACAGCTGCCGCTGCTTGTAGTGGGAAACCTTCCCTGCAATTTTAGGAGCTAAAATCTTTTCTTTCTAAAAATCAACCAAAAGCTGGTTTTACACGTATGCATCTATACTGCCTACAGGCAGATAAATATTCTTTCTGATTGGGTAAAATAGATTGCTAAAGAAAATCAGACATTCTGATTTCTTCCTTGGTACCCAACTGGCTTAAAGAGTGTGGAAAAGTACAGTAAAAAAAGCCAACAAACCAAAACTATCAAATTAAACAGTACAAACAGAAGGAAAAACACAAGATGAACCAGCTTTGAAACATAAAATAATATACCAAACTTGTACACAAAATTCAAACTTACCAATTAAATATAAAATGCAGCAGCAGCAGCTTACTGAGCTGCAACACATGTCCCTGGTAACATAATATGAGCTGTTCACCTCTGGGTCGCTGTTTCTAATCCAGCCAGGAACAATGGTGACCACAAGTTGTTTACCATGTGACAGCTGTTTGCTAACTTATGTGAAATGAGTTGGTGGTCTCACTGCACTTCCTAGTAGGCAGGTGTCCATATTATATAAAACCACCATCATAACTGGCATCCTTGCTGACCATCCCAACAAAGGGACCGAGGAATGAATGGCCACAAGAGCAAACTATCCTTTCTTCTAAAGACATGGTCCCTTTAAGTCACATCCAAGCCCCAGCTTTCGACAGAGAAGCTCCACTATTGAATTTTATGGCTGAAGTAGCAAAGGAATAAAAGTCTCTTAGACTCTGCTTTTTCCTGGATATCAAGGAGACTGCCTCCAGCAAGGATAGGCAGTTAATACAGACTACTGCAATTCTCCAACAGTTTATGGTCATTAAGAGTTTACAAACACTAAGGAGCAAGGTGAATTTTTATTCTTCAGTAATTTAAGATAACAGTCGAGCACAGTTCATAACAGGCCCAAATCCTCAATCATACATCAAATTGGCAAAGTTTCTAGTTCTGCTGAGAAGTGTATGGAAGGGGCTTCAAGGTCTAACCTTGAGGATTTCAAAACAGCTAAATGTAATTGTTTCAAGTCACTTTAGGTTGAATAAGAGCTTCTGCTGGGTAATATATTACAAACAATTTGCTGTGCTGTTCCACAGCAGTCAGCCTTCCTCTAGCCCCAACTTTTCATTTAACCTCTCAGTGCCCCTTCCTCAAATATGTAATTGTTTTCCTGTGTGGTTAAAAGCAGCATTTTTAGGTCTTTTCATCTGTACTCTTGGGATAGCACAAATTTCATCTGAAGATGGAGTAGCACAAAATTTTACTGCAAGTTTTTTTAAAGGAGCAGCAAACAGCAATGAAAAATCTCTTCATCTAGAACCTTTTAGGTGATACCATTTCCTAAACAGCACTTTTAGGAGACAGCAACATTAACATATAGAAAAATGAAAGGAATGAACATGTTATGAAACGGGGTACAGCTCCTTTCAAGTATTCCCTACCAGCTGCTTGCTGTACCATCTGTTGTTGCCTAAGCAGCTTCCTTCTGAATGGCTTTGCACTGAAGCAGAACTGCTCTCACTGTTGGACACAATCAGGTCAGGTCAGTGCTCCCCACAGCACCGAACCTGCTGCCTGTCACAGCTCCCCCCACCTCGATATTTCTTACTGGCCACCAGCCCCCGAGGCCGCGCTGCATCTGTCAGGAGGCCCATTTTTCACGTCTCGCTCGCCGCTCACACCGGGCAGGACAGAGCCGTCCAGCTTGGAGCGGATGCAGGCAGAGGCTCTCGTCAGACAGCCGAGTGTGCGGCCACATGGCCAGGTTTGCGCTGCGCAGGAAGGGCCGGGGAAGCCAGCCGAACAACCTGCACACACACCCCTCGGCACGGCTCCTGCTCTCTGCTTTGGCCACTCCGGCCGTTCCCAGCCCATCCCAGGGCTCTGCTCTCCCTCCGAACGCGCGGCTGCTCCGTGTGTGCGGACGGAGGAGCCCGAGGAGAGCCGCGGCCCCGGGAGGGCACACGGGGGGCTCGCCCGCCCGCCCCGCGCTCCGGGGGTCCCTCTGTCCCTCCCTCCCGGCCGATGCGCTTCCAACGCCGCTCCTTCCCGCCGCATCTGCGCAGGGAAACACATCGCTGGGAGCCACTTTCATGATTTTGTTGCGAGCGGGATTAGCTGGATTAGGGGCCGATTCATAAGGACCCCCTGCGGCTGTGAGGAAGTTTCATCACAAGGTCAGTGTGGTGTGAACTATATTCTGTCAACACCACCACTCCTNTGAATGAACAGTTTACAGCAACAAAGAGATTTACCGATTTCCCCCTCAAATGCTTAAAAAGATGTGTATCCTTCAACGCTGTGCTCCTTTAAAACTAGAAACCTGTATTAGTCATTTTTAATTTACAAAGAATTTAGTGGTTTAGGAGGTGGGAGGTACCTGGGGAGTAAGTGTAGCAACCCACACACAAAACCACAGAGGAACTTCTGGCACTTAGTCTAAAACCAGTCATGCAGCTCCAAGATTGTTGCACTGTTGAGATTTTATTACACTTAATGCTGTCACCTTCAAGACTATTTAATTCCTACCCCCCTAAGTGCGGTAAGTAACAG
>VYXB01005131.1:1876-11876 GCA_013397135.1 Pachyramphus minor | reverse complement strand
ACTTTTCCCCTCTGCATATGCCCAAGGAAGCTATGGCAATTCACAGACTTGTCAGATAACACAAATGTAAATCTGATTACAGCATTACGCTTGGCAATTTCCTTTCAGGTCAGATTTGTGGAAATCTCCTTTCAATTAGTTTTAAATGTTATGAAATTACATGTTCATACACCAAATGGAAAAATGTGTAAGTAGACCTCCACTACTGCACCTGAATAAGATAAGCAGGCTCGAAGGTGAATCATTGTTAACATTCTGTAAAGATATTTAACTGAAAACAAGAACAGCTCAACAGCATTTATGCTCAAAAGTTGCAGTAACATACCCAGTCACAGCATGAGGTCGAGAAGAACCCTATGCCTCTGCCTTCCCTACTTCCTATCCTTTGTCCCCTCTACTTTTACGTGCACAAGATTGCTGTTCATAATAAGGTAAAGTAACAGGTTTTGACTGCCAGCAATGGCCTTTACTTCAATATTTTACTTATTACATTGCCTGTTTGACTAAATTATGCAGCCTCAGCCAAGACCCATCTTGCTTTCTAGCATCTCAGTTTCAAACCTCTGCCAGTCCAAAGCACTAATTTATCTGTGTTCTTTCAGCTCCAAAATACTGGTTGTGAAGCCAAAAGCACAAATAACACTACAACTACTGTTTATTTCAGAGTGTATTTTCCCTTTTTTTTTCTTTTTTTTTGACTAGAAGATGGCCCACCCTGCTCTCATGGCACAGAACACTATTTACATTGCAATACTTGACTGTGTAATACATCTGGCATTTTCGGGCAGGATTCCTGAGCTGGGGGCCAGAAGCCCTTAAGCAGTGATTTAACGGGGAAAAAAAATCATACGACTTGACTCAACAGCGCTCATTTCTAGTTTGCTGCACTTAATTTTTGATTACTCACTGAAAAGCAGAAATGCATCACACATCTTGGTAAACAAGAGAAGACTGTTTCTTTTAATTTATCTCACTGTTAGTAAAAGAAGACTGTACTATAGTTTAAGGGCTCAGTTCCAGCTCCAGGTATGTGGGTGTAAAATATTGCACACGTGCTTGCACATGAGCAAAATACAGATGTTTCAAATACACAATTATTACTTGTATATTTGAAGTGGAATTAGGTTCAGTACAATTCTCTAAAGAAGCGGCACCTTTGCAGAAAGAGTCAGCTGATGGTTCTGTTCATTCCCTTACCTCTTATATATTTTGTTCAAGCACTTAAAAATATAAGTTTTCCAGAACCAAGCAGAAGTTAAAGCCAAGACACTCATTCTAAAAACCAAAATTAAAATTCTACATACATTAAAGTATCTATATTATCAGCAGTTTCCACAAAGGACTTTTCACCTCGTGAAACTACTACTTCTGCCAAAATCAGGATGTTTATAGCAACTGAGGTGATACTGAATGAACACAACAGAGCAAAACCAAGATAAAGTAAATTGTATTTACAGATATTAAACTAAGTTTAGACAGCAAAAAATGAATTAAGAAAACCCCTTTATTGTTAAATTCTGGATTAAAAGCTCGATTGGTAAAAGCACGGTGCTAATAACACCAAGGTCATGGGCTTGATTCCCATACAGGTCATTCACTTAAGAGTTGGACTCGATCCTAGTGAGTCCCTTCCAACTCAGAATATTCTGTGAATTATCTGTGATTCTCTGACTCCTTGCAACTCCACTCCACCTATTTCTAGTGCAATGCACAATGAAAAATTATTCCAACTCAAGAGTCACTCAGTTAACAGCAAGGGTGAACATAATTTATTGTATATGGTATTCATCAGTCACATTTAGCACAATCTGAGTGGATTATAAAACAGTAAAGATTATGCAAAACAGGCGCAAAATAGCTTCCCATTCTCCTTAAATTCATGGGCACAAAAATGAGGAGGCCCTTATAAGATGGCATGCATTCTCAGCACAGAAATCATACTTTAAAGCAATGAATTTTCTGTAATGAGGAACCATCTCAGGCATCTGCCACTCCAGTAAAGCATCAACATTAGAAAACAGTACAGTTTCTGTCAGTATTAATGAAAGCTGTGCATCTTTATCTTTCTGAATTCTGATAGGCGACTATACTTCTCATTGTACAACTGTCACTTAGACCTTAAAAAGTTCTATTGATTTCTTCAGGTTTTCTCAGGAAGAGTAACTCACAAACGTAAATGGGGGACGACCTCCTACATACTGCAAGGCAGAAAAGATTAGAGAAATTGAAAGAACCAAAGGCGTACTGAAGACAATTAAGGATGACTGAGAAAATACATATAACTCCACAGGAGACACAAAGAAGAATGAACTTCTTGGTAAAATTCTGCACTCCTAATCCTGCTGAACTCCAAAAAAGAGGGGATAGAACCATGTATATTCACACGATCATCTCTAGACAGAAAAAGCACTGTGCAGATGCTCCAAGACTGAACCTCATTCTATATACAGGAGCAAACAGCTGACAAGTAACAGCCCCCAAAAAAATCAAAAACCAAAACGCAGCTCCAAACAATCAGAATATTCTTAAAAAGCTAGCTAGCTGTGGGGCAGAAAACTTTACAAGCATGGTTTTACCTGAGTGCTTAAAGGGTGAAGCAGGCAATTCACTGTTAAGTTAAAAAGGTTGTGCATAAAAGTAGTTGAGTGGGAAAATGAGAACATCTTCCATCAGACACCGAAAGGAAAGTACTTGCAGACACATTACATCTAGCATCCTAGTGGACACAGCTCCAATAGGTCATAGGGAGGTCAGCTTTGAAGGAAAAATCCAAACGAAATATAAACATGGCATTGTGGAAACCAGACAAATCTCCCATAGCTCTGTCCAGCCAGCACTAGTCTAGGCATCAGCTGTGGTGCATAATCTAAATAGAGGGATCAGTCGGTTCATACATCTGGAAGCTGTCATATTTTGGAGACTCCTAACAGTTATGTGTAAGCGAAACATCCACTTGCATGCAACAGCCTTTAAATTTGTTGACTGGTCAAAAACTGTTACATGCATATGCTACATAGTATTACAACTTTCTGGGGAACCACCACAAATGCTATTTAATGACAGGATTTGCACCATCCCTTTCCACAGGAAAAAAAAAAAAAGTCATGAAAAAGGAGTCAGGGTGAGGAGCTCAGGTTTTCCTTCACGCACTGAATCCTAAAAGGAAGCTGGAGTGCCCATGGCTTTTAATATTGTTCTTTTCTGAACCCACTGTCTGCTGAGGAATAATGAGAAAGGAAGGTCCATTCTCTATAAAATAAACAAAAAACCAAACAAAATCCAGATTACCTAGCAGGTGACAGGAGCTGGTAGTAGAGCTCAAACCACTTCCCTCCACCTCCACATAGCACAACTTGAGCAGCAGCCAGCCCCACAGCTGCTCTTCTGCTTGCCTGTGCTTCCCCTGTTCCTGCTCAACAACAGTGGCATGGGGAACAACAACAAAGCAGTGTTGCTTTCAACTAGTTTATTTCACTCAAGGACTTCTGTACCAAAATCTGCAAGCCCTCCAGAACTACAGAAAGGCCTTCACACCCTGTTCTTAAGCAGCAAAATCCCCAGAGTGCAAGATGACACTCAGAGCTCAGTAGAGAGGGAGAGCACAATGGCACAGCCAAGGCACCACCCTGCTTAAATACACATTTAAACAGAAGGAATCAGACCCTTCCAAACAAGGACCTGGAGGGCACATTCTGTCAAGGACATGGGCAACAGTGTGTTAAGTTTGGAAATAATAATGAAGATTAATTTTCTCCAGCCTTGAGTAAATTAAATGCCTCTGAAGTCTGAAAGGCAGACAGAACCATGCAACCGTGCAATTATAGCTTAGGGCATGCCAGCTCTACAGGAGGAGCTTCTCCTCTTTGCCCTCTCTGAGGAGGTAACACATGGGCACACTGTTAGGTCTGCTGTGACTTCATACATGGATAAGGCGTGGCCACACTAAAGTCATTCCAAGTTCTGCCACTACATTCAGCGAGTTCAGGATTTCACCCTTTATGTTCTCAATGACCAAAGAACGGTCACAGGCAATATCTTCATTAAAACTCTTACAGATAAAACAGGATTTTTATGCACTGAAGCTGCAGGGGTTTTTTTACGTAGAAGCTTTTCAGCAAGGAGCATCAACTCCAAGCAGTGATGTCAAGATAGAATTTAACAGAGATCCCCAGTGACTTTGAATTTAGTACTAGTCTCTTGAAAAATGACAATCAACTATCCATGTAACTACAACATATAAACATCTTTTCTTAACAAATTTCAATACGTGCACACAGAGGGAGTTTGAATGCACAGGACCATAACACTACTGCACTGACATTTTCATTCACAAGTATCATGTAAAGCCTAAATACAAGAATTTTATGTGATTTTTCAAAACAGTAGCATGGATCGAAATACTTTTGCACTTTCATCAGTAAACATTAAAAAGAGCATGTTACCCAGATGACTATGCTTCAGCTAGCATGTACCAACACTACTGCTACTTTCTCATTTGAAAAAAAAAACACCCACATAATAAATAATCACATCTCAGTCAAACAAAACAGTGGTTTGGAAATTTTCCAGGTAAACACCTTTCAATGCACTTTCAGTAGGCACTGAGGAATGCAACACAGTGCTACATAGTATTCAGGGATAAGTAAGCTCTTATGTCACCTGATTCAGCAGAAACTAACTGAATTTGTTTATGTGACAGGAGACAATGTCCCTGACTGACACAACCTGCACAACCCCACCACAGATTCAACATCAGAGTAACTTCTGCTCTTCTGCCATCTATACCTTATCCATGTGGTCATGTAGAAGCAAGCACATCTCAGACAGTTCTACTCCACCACTGTCCACAAACGCGCATGTTTGTAGGAGAATGGAATTGCATCTGACTGGGTCAATTCCTGCTAACTGCATTCGAACCCAACGTGTTACTTCAGCCCATTCACATAAATTTGTCTCCTTGAAACAACAAATTTACAGAGATCTGTTCCTTTACTATTCTTTTTTGTTTTTCCAAAGAGTACTAGTGTAAAGTTAACTGATGCCTTAGGCAGAACTTAAGAACAACTTTCCTCTCCACCTGCACTTAATCTTGCTGGGTTAAGAAAACTGAGAACCTATGGAAATAATACTGGTTTCTGCATCACTCACACACTTTCCTCATTTTCACCTCATTCTTATGTTGCTTGGGTAGATTAACATATTTTGAGACAGGTAAACCATAAATACTACAGTAACCTGATTTTTGCCCACCTTAAAGTGAAAGGAAACAGTATTACACATAGCTCAAATTTTGACTTACAAAGTGTTTCTGTGGTGCCCACTCAACCCTAATTCACTAACAATTAAAACACACTTTCTTTTGCATACCTGAACTAAACTATGCAGCTATCAAGGCATTTTTTTTCCCCTACACGATGTCCCACCTATTTGTATCACCCACCTTCTTCCTTCAAACTGACTTAAAGGAGGGGCTCTGCATGTTAGAGATCTGTTCAAGCTCACAAAGCTTCACACAGCTTTGTGAAGAGAGCTACTTAAAGAGGGAGAAGTTTTGACTGAGCTACAGCTAGTGCAAAAAGTGCAGAAAGCCAGAAAGGAAGGGAAGAACAGTATGATCCTTGACCTCTTACAGAAGACAGAGTAATGAAAAAAGTGAGAGGAGAAAAATCCCAAGACAATGGGAACATGAAACAAATTATCACAGAACAAGACTAGACCACCTCTCCCATTATAGGCTGCTCCAATTAACATCATTTAAGGCATTGCAGTAGCCAAATTTCAAGCTCCACTTAACAGAACCTTTTCTGGAGCCACAAAACTAACTTCTTTCAGAAGCAGAGGCTGTGAATTTATATGTTTGACTGCTGTTGACACACTGGGTCTTAGAGTGCCTATTAAGACTGGTAGCAAAAGAAAATGACCCGTTATAAGCATGATTTCTTTCCCACTCAGACAACTCTCTAGTTATGAATGGATGATTCTAAAAGCACATCTGTGTCCAACAAAATTCAGTCACCAAGGAAATCAATGCAAAGTCTTTTTTTTTTCTCTCTGGGAATACAATATATAAAGATGCTAAAGAGTCTCTGCAACTCCAGGATGCACAGACACCCACATACAGCAGTTCAACTAAAGCTGAGAGGCTGTGATAACAGAACCGCCATTCAAATGCCAGCCCCAGAATCTGTCCGCCCAACAAACTAAAACAATCCCCTCCACAAGCAAGGTATGCTCATGGGGAAGACAGAGCTGTTCATGTGCTGAGGGTAGTGTTCCAGACAAAGACAGCCTAGAGCAAGCCTACAAGAAAGCAGCATGGACCAAGAGCATACTGTGGAACACACAGTAAAAGCTAAAGCATTCTGAACAGCAGCCAGAGGAGGACTGTGTTTAAAAGAAAGCCCTCAAAACAAAAAACCTTCTCCACAACACTGTCAGAAACAAGCTAACAGGAAAGCCATTTCAGTATCAGGAGCCTTAGAGAAAGCCAAGAATGCTGGCACAAGTTCTGAAGGAGGAAGACTACTACAAAAAATCTGAAAGAAAGACATTTTAGAGATTCTTTTTCTCTCTCTGAAAGTTTGTCTAACAGGTGGGTTTCTAAACTTCCTGTGTAAATATTTTAGCCATATTACCTGCAGGCCCAGATTACTAATCACTTATCTTGGTCTTAAAACTCATTCAAAATTTACTTCACTATTTGTTAATTAATTGCGTTATGGTTTTAAAGAAACCATTTACTTCTAGCAAACTTCACTGCTGTTTTATGTTCCATCCTCCAGGGTATTCAGAAATACACCATGTAAAATCAGTTTCTTTAAGTTAATACTACCAATTTATTCAGCAGCAATAACTGCAAAATGTGTCATTAGCAAATCAAAACTGTTACTTGAAATATATTTCAAGTAACCTCTGATTCTACACAGCACTTACAGGACAACCAAGGGATCAGGCCCAGCCAGCATGGGCTTGTGAAAGGCAGGTCCTGCTTGACCAACCCAATCTCCTTCTGTGACTGGGTGACCACTTAGTGGATGAGAAAAGGGCTGCGGATATTGTCTACCTGAACTGTAATAATGCCTTTGACACTGCTTCCTACAGCATTGTCCTGGAGAGACTGGCTGCTCATGGCTGGGATGGGGGCACAGATCTCTGGTTTAAAAACTATCCAGATGGCTGGGCCAGAGAGTGGTGATGAATGGAGTTCCATCCAAGTGGCAGCCACTCACTAGTGGGGCTCCCTAGGGCTCAGTGCTGGGGCCAGTCCTGTTTAATACCTTTATTGACTACAAATATTGACTGCCCCCTCAGTCAGTTTGCAGACAACACCAAGTTGGGTGGGAGTGTTGATCTGCTGGATGTTAGGAAGGTTCTGCAGAAGGATTTGGATGGGTTGGATCAATGGCCTGAGGCCAGCAGTATAAGGGTCAACAAGGCAAAGTGTCCAGTCCTGCTTTTGGATCAAAACAGCCCCATTCAGCACTGCAGGACCAGGGAAGAGGGGCTGGAAAGCTTCCTACTGGAAAGTGACCTCGGGCAACAGAGGCTGAATATGAGCCAGCAGTGTGCCCAGGTGACCAAGAAGGCCAGTGCCATCCTGGCTGGTATTATAAATAGTGTGGCCAACACAACCAAGGAAGTGACTGTCCCCTGTACTTGGCACTGGTGAGGCTGCATCTCAATTCCTGCTCTCAGTTTTTGGGCCCCTCACTTCAAGATGGACATTGAGGTGCTGGAGCATGTCCAGAGAAGGGCAACGAAGCTGATGGAAGCACAAGTCTTATGAGGAGCAGCTGAGGGAGCTGAGGTTGTTCAGCCTGGAGAAAAGGAGGCTCAAGGTGGCCTACAACCCTCTATAAACACCTGAAAGGAGTTTGTAGGCAACAAGTGACAGGATGAGAGGAAATGGTCTGAAGTTGCTCCAGGGGAGGTTTAGATTGGATAGTAAGAAAACTTACTTCACAATGCCAAGCACTGGAACAGGCTGCCCTGGGAAGTGGTCAAATTACCATCCCTGGAGGTATCTAAAAGATGTGTAGATGTGGCACTTAGGGACATGGTTCAGTGGTGAACATAGTGGTGCTGGGTTACCAGTTGGACATGATGGTATTAAAAAATTTAAAAATTCTGTGATTCTGTATTTGGCCAACATTGCCCAGTTCATTCAAAGTCTCAGTAAACAAAAGGTAAAGACCAGAGCAAGACAACTATTTTAATAAACAGAAAAATTCAGCCACTGCTTCGATGCTAAAAAAGCTTGATCTAAAGAGCCCCTTAACATAATAACCTCCATGAAGAGTACTTTAAACCTGCCAGGATCAGTTGCATACAACTGCAGAAAAACAAGTTTGGTCACTGCTTTGCACTTCTGCATAGAAAGAACAGCATTTTCCATACTATCTCTTTCTATATCTGCTCTACCTCAAACTCTCACTCTGTACTGCTGTTTGGAGTTTAGCAACAGAAACATACAATTACTATTTGTTAGGTTTATTTGTGTAACACTGTGGCTCATGAGCAGAACTTTCACAGACTCTCTATCAAGGAAGTCATTTTTAGCAAGCTCTTTTCATGTAGTGCTAGAATGGGGAAACTAGATGTTCCTTTAAATCAAATCCAAAATATCTTATTTCACCTTAACCTGCTAGCCTTTGTTTTGGGGTTTTGGTTTGGTTTTTTTTCCCCCAGTAAAGAAACTAAAGAATTTCTAAATGCAGAGTTTTAATATGTTTTAATATTATTTTCAATTTGACATGAAAACTAAACTTCATAGACGTAAAGTTATATACGTCAACTCCGTCAAACCAGCTGCATTATTAATTCATGTTGGCCATAAAACCCTCACAGATTGATTTCAACCAGATTTTACACTGGAGATTCCCCCCCTTCCCTAAAACAACGATGTCAGGAGAAGAGACCAGTGCAGCAACTAAACTAGGCTAGTATTTTGTAAATGACATTTTTTCTTGGGAATTGTGTTTTTACTGCTAGGTCAGTCACAGAGGCATCATCAGCAATTAGTTTCTTGGTATTACAGGGCTACAACAAGCAGGTGGCATTAATGTAACAGGATCACCATTCCACGTAAGTCAATGCCAGTAATACCAGGATAATAAATGTCGTAGAAGAACACTGGATGGAACTGCAAGCACATATTAATTTAACAAACATAAAAAAGCAGAGACAAAACACCTAAGAGCAAAAATTTTTTTGCTCGGGGAAAAAAAAAAAAAAAAGAAGTGGAGAAAAACAAGGTTCACAACCATTTTCATTAGTATTTGAGGTACATGGGACTTACTGATCAGTACAAACCCTGAATGCACACCTCTGCCTACAGATGGGACCCTGCACTGCCTGTGCTGTTTCTCAGGCAGATCTGCTGCCAGGCCCCACCGTCTTTTGAGCTCCGGGGTCACACTACGTGGACCAAAGAAAGTTCAGTTGTTAATACGTTATTTTCCACAACAGAAAAACTGACACTCACTAAGCGACCCGTGAACTCCACCGCGACCCAGTACAGAGTGATCTGCAAGGACAGACTCTGGTCCTACGCACCCTAATTCCCTCGGGCAGCACACAGCACGTTCAGAACAGTCACCGACTTTGTCTGCACTCAGCACTCACTTTTCCATACATGCACATACAGAGCACTATTTAGTAACGATTATTTACGCAGCCTTCCATATTAACTTTTATAAGCCAAATTCTGCTGCAAGCGACTTTGACATAAACCTAGAATGTAACTGCTACAGTCAAGGAACTCTTTTCACGTCGACCTAGTAGCTAATGGGGGAATGCGATGCTAGATAAACAACTCCCCACCAGGAAAAAAAAAAAAAAAGGAAATAAAAAAAGGGAAAACCCATCAAAAACACACCTAAACCCAAGCCCCGGCAGCCTGGAGCCAACCCTCTCAGCGCGGGGCGCCCCACCCGGGCTCCGCTTCGCCTCCGCTGCCTTTCTTCCGGCCTTTTTTTTTTTTTTTTTTACCTCGTCCTCT
>VYXB01005130.1:53039-110107 GCA_013397135.1 Pachyramphus minor | reverse complement strand
GGGGGGGGGCGGTGGGATCACCTATGGAGAGGGTGATGGGGTTGGGACCATCTGGGGAGGAGGAGACAAGGATTGGGACCACCTACCTGTAGGGGGTGGGAGGAGGAACAGGTGGGACCACCTGTCTGGAGGGGGACATGGGCACGATCACCTCTGGGGGTCGGTGGCATCACCCAGCTTGGGGGAGGGATGGGGCCACCTGCCACGGGGAGTGTGGGATCACCTGTAAGGGATGCTGTGGACCACTTTTGTGGAAGGGGGGCAGCAGGGATGATGAGGGGTGGGTGTCTGTGCTGCTGGCACCCCCCCTTCTGACAGCTCCTCTCCCCCAGGAGCGAGGAGGCAACAACTCCTTCACCCATGAGGCCCTCACGCTCAAGTACAAACTGGACAACCAGTTTGAGCTGGTGTTTGTGGTAAGAGACCCCCCCCAAACACCCCCAGCGTGGCAGGGGGGTTCCTCCAGCCTCCTGGGGTGCCCCCAGACCTGAGGGAGGGGGATTGTCCCAGAACAGAGAGGGGAGAATTCCTGGTGGATTGTGGTTTGGGCAAACAGCTGTTCCCATTCCCTGGGGCTGTGCCTCGGCTCCCAGACTGGTTGGCTCCTCTGGCTGTGGGATTTTGGGGGGTATGGCAAGGGTTTTGCCATTCCTGGCTCTAGGAGGGTCTCAGGGGGTCTGAGCAGTGCCCCTTGTACAGCCAGGCTCCCCAGGGAGGGTGGGCACGGGTGTCTCCCAGCCCTTCCCCGCTGCGGGAACAGCTTATTTTAATCATCTGCAACAGGATTAAACCTAATCAAACCTCAAATAGAACCTGCAGCCTCGTGAAACTTCACTTTTTCCAGAGCTATTTAAAACTAATGCCAGAAATGTGTCGTCCCCTTCTCCTTACAGACCATTTAACACTCTCAGTTTTCCCGCTCCTTATCTCCATAAATCCACACAAGCTTCCCTGTGGACTTAGAGATAAGCAAAAGGTTCTCTGCCCTTGTGCTACGTGTCTTTGTTGCCACGAGACAGCCCGTGTGTGTTGGTGCTGCTTTTGGGCTGGTTTTTGCCTTTTTGGGGGCATTTTAGAAGCTTGGGAAGGCGGAGCAGAATGCGTAGCCTGGAGCTTGCCTACTCTGAATTAAACAGAGAGGTTTTTGCTCCCTTGCTGCTGTTAAATGAGCTGGGAGTGCAGTGTCTGTTGGCTGTGTCCCTTGGCAGGTGGGCTTCCAGAAGATCCTGACTCTAACCTACGTGGACAAGTTGATAGACGATGTCCACAAGGAGTTCAGAGACAAGTACCGCAACGAGTTCCAGCAGAAAGGGGCCCTGGGACTCCTAAACGGCACCTTTGATTTTAAAGATGACTTCATGCGCCTCCTCCGGTACCACAGCCTGGTTTTTGTGTTGAATTTCTGTTCTGAGCAGAGTTGGGAGGGGGAAAAAGAGCTGGAATCCAGGCTAACAGGTCACCTTCCCACAGGGATGCAGAGGAGAGCAGCAGAGTCCGAGCTCCCACGGTAATGAAGACGTTTGAGCAGTCTCTGAAATCCCAGAAGACTGTCAAGTGTATGATCGAAACCCGGGGGGAGAAACCAAAGGAGAAGGTCAAGAACAAGAAGAACAAAGGTTCCAAAAAAGAGGGTGAGTTGATGGGGAAGATAAATGGCAAGGGTGGGGGGAGGGAGGGGGAAATATTCCAAAGCTCTGTGTTCCAGACTGTGCTTTCCCAGCCTGCTTGGAGCTGGTATAAGCTCAAGTGGGGGCTGTTCCCATCAGGAACTGAAGTTGCTGCAGCACCCAGTAAAGCATCCGGGGGTGACAAACAGCCCTCGGCAGCAGGGGAAAAGGAGGAGCTGACCAAGGATGAAATCCTGCAGAAGAACCGGGAGGAATTCTTCAGGAGACACATGAAAGCCGGGGAGAAGTCCAGGTGGGTGATGAGAGCATGGTCAGTCCACCTGTGCTTGAACCAGACCATGGCTGAGTCTCTCCATTTGGTGACCCCTGGAAGTCAGACCTCGCTTTCCTGGATGTTGTTTCCCTTTTCTTTATTTCTCTCCTTGCTGGAAGGACTGGGAGAGGGCAGCAGGGGGTTCTGAAGGGGAAATAGAGCCTAGGAGAGACTCAGAAACCCAGCATGTTGCCTGGGAGAGGTCCAGACCTGCCTTTAGTGAGCAGACAGCAGCAATGTATCAGTGCCTGGCTCGAGGGAAACCATTGCCAGACAGGGTTAAAGTTAATAAATATAAACTCTGGAGCCCAAATCAGCCAGGTTTAGCCTTAATTTCTGCCTTTTTGGGTAACGCAGGCTTTTATTTTCCACACTTTCTGAGGAGGTGATGGCTCTGCTCCCCTGCCCTGAACACAAGGCGTGTCCTGCTCTTTTGTTTCCTCAGATCTCCCAAGCCCGACGCACAGAAGGAGAAGGGGAAGAAGCCCCGGGTGTGGGACCTGGGGAACTCTAATGCCAAAGTACTCGATTACAGTAACTCTGCTACCAACGGCAGCACCGAGGCCTGTCCTGTGGAGGAGTTCGACCCCGACATGGTGAGGGCAGCTCAGGGCACTCTGCCTTGTTCTGGGCTCAGCTGGGCTTTGTGAACCCAGCCTGCTCTCCACGGCTGGATGAGAAGGGATCAAACAGGGATCTTGGCACTCAGCCCCTAAAGCTGCTTCTTCCCCTCACAGGCCCTGGGGGACAAGAATCGGGAGCCTGGCCGCCTCTACGACCTGGAGTATGAGAGCGAAGACGAAGCTGAGGAGGAGAAGGTTGTCCAGAACACTTCGAAACCCAGGTAGAGGCTCCCACAGCCCCTGCTTGTCACATGGGCCTTGATTTCTCTCCTGTGATTCTTTCTCCAGTCTAACCAGTAATGCAGGAAGGGCAAACTGGAGCATTTGTCACTTGCAACTTGCTCTTGAACCTCAAGGTACCTCCTCTGCTTCTCTGCAGCGCGAAGAAGGGTGGCCTGGGGGGCATGTTTGGCATGCTGAAGGGGCTGGTGGGCTCCAAGAGCTTGACAAGAGAGGACATGGACCCTGTGCTGGAGAAGATGAAAGATCACTTGATTGGTACGTCTGGATCTGCAGTGAGGTGGTTCCTTGTGCTCTTTTGGGTGGGCCCTGGTGTGGGTGACACCGATGGTTTGGGATGTTCCTGGCCACAGGAGCTGTGGTGGGTTCCTGTCTCACCTCTTGGCAGTGCAGCACAAGGGGGGCAGTGGTCAGGTCTGGTGGGGACCCCGAGCACTGGCTCTGTCCTTCCGTTGATGCTGATGTCTGGCACATGTAACCTCAGCAGCGCTGACTCCCTGCTCTCTCTCTCTCTCAAAGCTAAAAACGTGGCAGCTGAGATCGCCGTGCAGCTCTGCGAGTCCGTGGCCAAGAAGCTGGAAGGGAAGGTGATGGGAACGTTCACCAGTAAGTGTCTGTTGTGGCCTCCTGTGTGTGATCTGGACCTCGGGAGCGTTCCCCAGGAATGACTGGTCCTGTTTCCATCCCCCCCACCCCTCCCCAGCGGTGACCTCGACGGTGAAGCAGGCGCTGCAGGAGGCCCTGGTGCAGATCCTGCAGCCCCAGCGCCGCGTGGACATGCTGCGCGATGTCATGGACGCCCAGCGCCACCGCCGGCCCTACGTCGTCACCTTCTGCGGCGTCAACGGTGTGGGGAAGTCCACCAACCTGGCCAAGGTAGGACAGGACCCTTCTGGATCGCGGGAGCGGCGCCGTGGGGTCGGGCTGTGGCTGCCAACACATTTGATTTGCTGCCACCCGCAGATCTCGTTCTGGCTCATCGAGAACGGCTTCAGCGTCCTCATCGCCGCCTGTGACACCTTCCGCGCGGGCGCGGTGGAGCAGCTCCGCACCCACACCCGGCGCCTCAACGCGCTGCACCCCCCGGAGAGCCACGGCGGGCGCACCATGGTGCAGCTCTACGAGAAGGGCTACGGCAAGGACGCCGCGGGCATCGCCATGGAGGCCATTTCCTACGGTAGGTGCGGCGCCAGGGGAGCTGCCGTCCCTCACGCTGCCCCCCCGGGTCCTTCATGGCCCTTCCCTGTTCCCCCAGCGCGGAACCAGGGCTTCGACGTGGTGCTGGTGGACACGGCCGGCCGCATGCAGGACAACGCGCCCCTCATGACCGCGCTGGCCAAGCTCATCGCTGTCAATGCGCCTGACCTGGTCCTGTTCGTCGGGGAGGCGCTGGTGGGGAACGAGGCAGTGGATCAGCTGGTGAGCATGTGGAGGGTTTTGTTCCTGAGAGATGGAGGGGAAAAAACTGTTTCTGTAGGTTTTACAGTGGTAGCGTCACAACTGTGTTTCTTGGATCCTCCTCCTCCTCCCTCAGGTCAAGTTCAACAAGGCTCTGGCTGATCACTCCATGGCCCAGACACCACGGCTCATCGACGGGATCGTCCTCACCAAGTTTGATACCATTGATGACAAGGTAAGGAGGCTGCTGAGCCAGCTCTGCACAGAGCTTCCGGATGGTGCCTGCAGGGGAGAGGCAGCAATTGTCAAACACAGGACACTCCTGCGCTTCCCTCATGCCTTTGACCCAAATTTAACGGTGTGGTTTCCACACATGGGGGACGAGTGTTTGACGGGTTCCCTGAGGGGGAAGCGCCGGGTTTCAGGTGCTGCACGCTTGTCCCCGGCAGGTGGGTGCCGCCATCTCCATGACCTACATCACGAGCAAGCCCATCGTGTTCGTTGGTACCGGACAAACCTACTGTGATCTGCGCAGCCTTAACGCCAAGGCCGTGGTCGCCGCGCTCATGAAGGCCTGAGCCACCAAACCGCTGTGTGCAGATGTCCCAGAAGAACATGCTTTACCCCGTCACCGACTAGTCCTTCCCGTGTAGTGCAGAACAGAATGAAGGAATACCAGCACGGGGGTCACTTTTCTTGGATAAAGCCCCTTTTATCCAGCAAAAGCCCTGCCCTGGGTTCCTCCATTCTGTCCCAGTGACGCAGGCTCCCTGGTGGGGAGGCCGAATCCAGAGCTTTGTATTGTTCGTGCTGCACGGGGGGTGGGCGGCGCCAGGGCCTGCTGTGCTTTTTTGGGGGGTTTCAAGGCATTTTTTGAGCTGCTTTTGATTTTTAGGCCAGCTTAGGGAAGAGGCAGGAGGGACTTGGGCTTAGGGGCAGCATTAGACCGGGCTGTTAATGTTGCTGCTCGCAGAAGCTGATAAACCAAAAAAAAAAAAAAGGCAACAGCCTGTGCTAGGCTGGAGGGGAAATGCTAAGTTGCCTTAAGGTCCCCCATTTCTGCCCTCACCAGGACTCCAGGGTCCCCAAACACCACGTATTTGAGCAGGAGCTGGAGAGCTGCAGCAACTGGGTGTGGAGGGGGAAGGCAGCAGGCTTGGCTCCTGCCCACTGGCCTCAGCAGTACCTGCTAGTAAAAAAGGAAATAAACCAAACCACATGAATACTGGAAGAGAATGGTGGCTGCTTGCTGCTTTCCTGCACCCTTTCTCCCCCCTCTGAGTGCCTCTTGATTCTGGTTGGAAGTGCTACACTGAATAATACAAAACTCTCTGACAATGTCTTGTAGCTCTGTATTGCAGATGTGCTCTAGTGCAATAAATTGAATGCTGTCTGCTAAGAGACATAATTTATATAAAATAAACTTCATAATTTGTCCTCTGTGTATAAATAACTTGCCTCCAGCCAGGACCTGTTTCCTCCTGCGACAGGGGCAGAAGAACTCCCACCAGTGTAAGGTGTGAGAGGGCCTCTTAACGACACACCAGCCAAAAGTTCAGTGAGCAGGCCTTTAATACAACTTCAACATACAAAATACTGTACAGTATAAAGACAGGACTAGAAAACTAGAGCTTCCAGTAAAAAAAAAAAAAAAAACCAACAAAAAAAAAGAAAGCTCAAGTTTCATTTTCTTTAAAATTGAAATACAGAATATAAAAGCACTAGGTATGAAATTAGAGGAGGCTGCAGCTCCCTTGAGGGCACCACACTCCGCAGGCACTCGCAGCCCCCACAGAACCTCGATGAGCTATGTTAAACCAGGTGTCTGTCCAAGGAGGCTCTGCCCAGCCTGTTCCCTGCTGGAAGGATCCTGGCTCTGTGAGCTCTGGCCCCCCTGGGGCTGCTGGCCTGGCTTGGGCCCATCCTGGAAGCCCTCCCATGGCTCAGGGCAGGGCTGAGGCTCAGGTGCTGCATCCTGCAGGGAAGCAAAGGCTGAAAACTCGCCTGGGACTCCAGGGAGTCACACAGGACACAGTCCTGGCTCGGGAGAGCCTTCCTTACCTTTTCTCTCAGTGTGGGCAGACGCGGAGCCGTTCAGCTGCTGCCCCTCCTTGGGCACACCTGGGGGAGAGCAGGGGCAGGTGGAGGTGACATGGGGAGCCCCTGTGGGAACCCGCTGCCCATGGGGTGGTTTAACCCTCGGAACAGCTGCCAGCAAGGCCCTGGCCAGCAAACCCACTCTCCCCCATTTTTAAGATTTCTGTATGTACATTAAAGCATTGGCTCGGGCTGAGAGTGGGAAGGTCAGCGAGACTGAAATGGCCCTTCAGTAGAAAGGGAACAAAGAGCTGCGCTTGAAAAGCAAAGTTTGCAGGCGTGGGAAGCAGCACAGCTGTACAAACTGTCAGAACACAGCGACTTCATAAAAATAACCCCAAATACAGCTACGCTTGGAGACTTTTTTTTTTTTTTTTAGGAAAAAAAAGGCTTAAGGATCTCCACAGATTGTGGAGAACACTGTGAGGAAGTGTCCCCTCAGCCCGTGCCCCCGTACCTGTGCGGCCCCGCATGGCGATCTCGCTCGTCAGCCGCTCGAAGTACTCGGGCAGGTCAGTGTACTCATCCCCGTAGGAAATCACCTTGATCCCCTTGTCCAGCATGTTCTCACGGAGCTTCTTGAACTCATCCACATCCCCCCTCCGCACCAGCATGAAGTGCTCCAGGTCTGACTTGTGCTTGACAGCCTCTAAAAACAGGGCCTGAAACGTGGTGTCATCAACAGTCCAACCACAGCCCAAGAAGAGGAAGGACTTATTTTCATACAGCTTCTGAATCTCTCGCTTTAAGAAAGGGAAAGATGTTCTTGGTCAAGGTGAGCTTCATCCTCACAAGAGACAGCACCTGCCTTATCCCTGACGAGGCTCTGCGGCATTGCCATTGTTAAGTCACCCTCAACACAGGCGTGGGGAGGTGTTTTGGCACCTTGGCAGGCTAGAGGTGACCTATTTCCCCAAATTCTCCCTCCACCCTCAGTCCTAACTCAGCTGAGCCTGTGCCTGGGTGACACCAGGCCCAGGACCCCCTGTGGCCTCACCATGACCTCGGTGTTGCGCAGCACGTTCTGGTACCCGGCCGGGTGCAGGACGATGCCGCTGGGGTTGGTGTAGACACCATGGATGTGCAGGACACTGAGCTTCCTCTTCTCCTGCGCCCACTCCAGCACCTGCACAACACAATGCAGTGGGAAAACAATGAATCAACACACCAGCTCCAGCAGAAAAAAGGGGGGGGAAAAACCAAACTAACAAATCCTAAGTCAGTGTGTTTCTCAAGGCTACGAAGTTTTATTCTTGGCCCCTGGGCTCTGAGGGAGCTCACCAGCTGACCTCCATTTCAGACAGCCACTTGCCAGGCTCTCGGTTTACTCCTGCAGACCTCAGCTCATTTAAGCTTGCAGTAATTAGAATGCTTATTTGTAACACTGTAAGTACTTCCAGCCATGTAGATTAAGAGGTCATGCAGGAAACGTGAAGCACAGAAATGAGTCAGAATGGAAAGAGACTGAGGGCTGCACAGCACACACCTGGGGTGTGTTTAACATGCCAACAGAAGGACAAGATGCTCCCCACCACCAGTAAATCCCACGACAAAAGCTGAAGTTGGCAGGTGGCTCAGGGTTTCACAGCCTGACTGGGGCAGGAGGAAGGGAAGTTTGTGTCAAGTCAGCACCTACGGCTCTGA
Organism: Pachyramphus minor; assembly: GCA_013397135.1. Lineage (NCBI taxonomy): Eukaryota > Metazoa > Chordata > Aves > Passeriformes > Tyrannidae > Pachyramphus > Pachyramphus minor. The sequence goes on along the minus strand of VYXB01005130.1, from coordinate 102,164 downwards.
GATCATGGCAGAAGCAGCTGGAGCACGAGCCATTCAGCCATGGCAGAAAGAAGGCACAGGGCAAGAGAGGGCCCTGAAGGCTGCAGCCCCAAATGTGCTGTCACCAAAAGCACTTTGTAGCACATGGCAAAAATAGAAAGCTCAGCTTTGTGTCTCACACGGAGTTTCCCATATCAGTTAGAAACATCAAACCCAGCCTTATGTGGAAGCAAGACCAAGCCAGAAGTTTCAAGGACAGAGATCAAAGAAATACCAGGCTGAAGGGCTCCTCCTGAGGACTGGATGGCAGCCAGCAAGCAAAGCACAGCCTTCCAGAAAGGAGTGTTCCTCCCCATTCCTCTGCTCAGCTGCCTCTGCCTGGAGCTTGTCTGACACCAGTTAAACCACTGCTATCAGTACAATCCCCTCAGGCAGTGTGAGGGCACATCCTGCAGCATCCCAAGCACAGCCCTGACAAAAGAAACCCTCATCCTTTACCTTCTTTTCATCAGTCAGGTCAAGAGACTCCAGGTGCTTCCCCTGGTGCGCTGCATACAGCTCCAGCAGGTTATCAAAGTTCGTGGTTAACACAAGGGCCCCATTTTCCATCAGGTGAAGCACAGACTGAAGCAGCTGCTTCCCAGAATCTTCCATTTTAGATTCCAGGTCATCAAACACCTCATATAAACAGTCCTTGAAAAAGGTTGAGCGAACGTTGCTTGTGCGCTGGGAAGGGGAGACAGATGGAGATCAGAGCCCTGAACGCCTCGTGCCAAACAAGCCATGAAAAACTACCCACGTTTCTCCAAGACCCTGCAAAGCTCTGGGTCCTTGCAGGGCAAACACAGAGCTCTGGCTGCACCAAGGTGGGTTCTCCCCCGCCCCAGCACAATCACAGAATCCCAGAACGGTTTGGGCTGGAAGGGGCCTTAAAACTCATCTTGTTCCACCCCCTGCCAAGGACACCTTCCACTAGCCCAGGTTGCTCCAAGCCCTGTCCAATGTGGCCTTCTAGAGATCCAGGGGCCTCCCCAGCCTCACAGCCAAGAATTTCTTCCCAATATCCCATCTAACCCTGCCCTCTGGCAGTGGGAAGCCATTCCCCCTTGTCCTGTCACACCAGGCCCTTGTAAAACATCCCTCTCCATCTTTCTTGTTGTTTCCTTCAGGCACTGGGAGGCCACAATTAGGTTACCCCAGGGCCTTATCTTCTCCAGGCTGAACAATTCCAATTCTCTCAGCCTTTCCTCATAGCAGAGGGGCTCCATTCCCTGATCATCTTGGTGAAATACCCCACATCTGTGTCCACAGCATTGTGCCTCAGGAACCTGGCACAGTAACTTCCCTGTACATAGAGGAATTGTTAAGGATGGGGGCTCCATTGCTGGAGAACCAAATCTGGCTATTTCCAAGAGCCAAATCCTACACCCAAGGAATATTTGTGCAGTGCTGCAGCACACTGACCGGAGACAGCTTCTGGATAAGGTCATGGGCAACGTGAACCAAGTTCTTGTCTTCATGGAGACACTTCTGGAACCGTTTGCTCTCTTCATCTTCCAGGAGATCAAAGTCAATAGCAGCATCCAGGAGGGCCTGGATCAGCCCCTTCCAAGACTTCAGTGCTGGGACCTGGGGAGCAACTGCAGCACTAATTCCTGTCCCAATCACCAGAACGAGTTCCTGAGGCTTCTTGGTTTTGAGGCTTGGCAACAGCTTCCTGCAAGAGGGGAAAGGAGCACAGCTGGAACCACCATGGATGGAGGAGCGTCTGGGGGGGTGGCAAATGTGAACTGAGGGTGAAGGAGGTACCCCCTGCCTGAATTTGGAGTCAACATGTCCATTAGGGCCCTCTGATAAACAAAGGATGAGAGGAGCAGCTCTGCATCCCTAAAAGACAGCCTGCAGTTCATGGATCAGCAGGAAAAATGCTCACAGCATGAGGTATGTAATCATAACAGACTTGGGAATCCAGGCTGTTACCAGGATGGTTACTGGGGAAGTCAGTGATGCCCTGGAATGCTTCTAAAGCAAAGCTAATCCAGTAAGAATCTGGAATAAGGGAAGTCTTGTTAATACAAGATACCTGGAAGCTTAAGGGAAGGCCCTGGGAAAGGTGTGGTGAGCACTAAGGAATGAGAGACACACACACACTCTACATCCCAGGACAAAGTGTGGATGGGACCCACACGGGGAGGGAACACCGCCTGGTCCAAACAAGGTGCAGAACAGGGGCCTGGCCACAGCAGCCCCATCTATCCCAGCAGAGAAGGAAGGGAAGGCTTCCTCCCAGCTCTGCCCTGGAGGGGCCCTTCCCACCTCTCAGCCTGTTTGCTGAGCCCCCTCAACTGCACCAGCAACTCCTTCCCTGTGACACCCGCAATGTCAGCGGGATGCTCCAGGCCAATCTTTTGGAAGCCCAGATGGATACAGAGTCACATGAAAGAGCTGCAGGGCTGTATTCTCCTTCCTCCTCCTCCTCCTCCTCCAGTCTTCCCTGTTTTCCTGGCTTTCCACCTGCACAGTGCTTTAGAATGTGGCACGGATCATGTATTGAGCCGATGTGCTGCTCCTCGCCTTTGCCTTGCCCGGTGTCCAGCTGCTTTTCTGCAGCTTCCCAGAGGATTGGAGCTGCAGCCCAGGGAAGCAGCTTGCTTGGAAGGAATGGGTTTTATCAGCAAACACGTGATATTTGGTGAGAAGGGGAGAGGAAACCGACACCACACAGATGGAGCTTTGCTTTCCCTCAGCTCCTGCCTATGAAAACCGACAGGTTAACCCTTTCCTTGAGGAGGGCCCCACTGTCAGTGCTGATAAACAGGGCTTCATTTGGGGACTGCAAGCCTCACACACAAGGAATAAATCAGTATTCATGCTAATGAGCTACTATAAAAACACTATTGGGACTGAAATCCAAAATAATAACAAATAGCCAAGTCTTAATGTCCTGCATGACATCTCTGAAAGAGGCATTCCACTCCCTGCTGACAAATACACTTGTTTCTGCCCTGATATCCTGAGCAAGGGAAAAATAATCTCCTGGCCTCTTCTCTGCTCATTCCATCGTCACTGAACAACCTTGAGACCACACAGGAATTATCCTGCACCCCTCCAGAGCTCATAAATAAGTCAGATTAGTGGGAGACAACTCCCCAGATGAATTAGCTGCTTGTTCACAAGTTCATGCCTGAACTTCTGAGCTTGCAGCAGCCCCAGTCCCAGCCTTGGACAGGAGTGTGGGTGTGCCCCACTCAGGTCCCCACGCACAGAACTGTAACATGACCTATTTCTTAGCACAGGGAGCCTCCAGAGCAGAGTTATTCAGCCTTTACATGCAGCTCAACCACATTGATTTATGTAACTCCCTGGGAACCACCATCAAGTGAAGGAGCACAACCACCGTGTCTGACCTGACCTCGCGTGCAGACAGGATGGTAAAACACAGCTTTGAGTGCAACCCCACACCCTGGCTGAGGGTTAAACTCCCAAAAAAGTACATCCTGGGCGTGCAGGCCTTTGTTCCACAGGAGGCTCAGGGCACAGCCAGAGCCAGCACGTGGTTCTTGGATCAGGAAGCGAAACGGCCGCAAGCGCCAGGGGTCACAATCCTTAAAGAACAAAGCGAGGCAAAGGAAAAAAGCTCTCGTTAGGAGAAATTCACTGGAGCATAATTAGATTTACCTGGGCTTCTTTGCAGGTGGCATTCCATCTTCCAACAACGTCTCCTTGCCCAGGCTCACCGTAGAAGCCATCCAGTTTCTATGGCAGACAAATCACCACAGGCAAAGTCACTACACATCCACACCACCACCTGGACAGCCGGTTTTTGCGGAGCCAGCTTTGCACAGGCAGATAAATCCCGAATTTGTAACCGTTCTCAGATCACCTTTGGGCTGAGAATTGCACGTTTTAGTCTCTGGACTTTGTCCCCACTGTCTCATCCACTTCCTTCACCTCCTTTACCATAAAATCATGGGGCTGTTTTGCACAGCCAGGTGGGATCTGTCCCGGCACCGCAGCGTTTCACCGGAGAGCCCGGACCTTGGAGCAGCACTCCCCCTCTTTCCCAGCAAGGCCTGTCAGCAAACTTGCCGCTTGGGAAACAGTGGGAGGGAAGAAAAGACAAAAAGATTTCTGTTGGCTCCGAAAAGCCACGGAGAGCGTTTCATTCCCCGGTGGTGAGGGAAGGCTTTCCCAGCCCACCGTGCGTCTGCAGGCGCTGGGAAACAGCCTCAAAGCCCACGGAAAGGAAGTGGAGTCTGAGAACTCTTTCAACAGCCCGTGACACAAGACACAAAAGGCCTGCCAGCACACAGTCCTCTCCCAAGCTGCTTCTCCCAAATAAGTCTATGAAAAGGAAATGAAAGCGGGCAGAACTGTTCACCCTCCTCTGCTTTTTTTTTCTTGCCAATTGTAATGAAGAGTCCAGCAAAAACCCTGTGAGGCACAAGGCTTTTTGCCCAGAGGGAACAAGCTGCTGACTCCACACAGGGTTTTGCAGGTTTTGCAGCCTCAGGGAGATTTGAGGGTTTGTCCTACAAACAAGGTGCTGTAATTGCTCCCCAGCAGCAGAGCAGGTGACACAGGGCAGCTCCTTGCAGGTAGGACACCTCGGCTGTGCTGCAAGGTTTGGCACAGATCCCGTGGGAAATCATCCCAATAATCTAAGAAACCACAAGCTTTCAACACTGGATGATGAGAAGAGGGCACAGAGACTCTGGCAGATGCTCAGATTGCACCCCATGTGCAGCCTTTCCTTCCTGACCCCCTTGGAAAACTGCACAACGGAATCAGGGAATGTTTTGGGTGGGACAGGACCCTAAAGCCCATCTAGTTCCACCCCCATACCATGGAGAACACCTTGCACTAGGCCAGGTTGCTCAGTAATAAATCATTCAAATACCTCAGAGAGCTGGTTTTCACCACCTGCCTCCTTAAACACCACTGAACACATTCTAAACTGGATATAATTCAAGTTCATATTATGTTTGGGTTGTGAATTATCAGCTAAGCCTCAAATATCAAGGCTTGTAAAGTGGCTTGTTTGCTTCCTCCTGCCTCAGCACCACTCCCACCTCGCTCCCCCCACACATTCCCAGGCCATCATCAGCAGGAGTGGAGCCATCAAATCAGTTTCTAAATGGCTCTAAAGCAATAAGGACATTTCAGAAGTCATTTTGAACTTAGAGAAAAACACCTTTGAGAATTATAATCACCAAGAAATGGTTGTCTGATATAACGACCTTCAACCTTCATTTCTATTTAGTGCAGAGAGCCAAAAAGGAACAAAAAATCCATTATACATACAGCCTAAAAAAAGTTCTTACTTCTCTTACCAACCAAAAACATTCTTATTTCTCTTAAAAACAAGCCATAAAGGTTCAGCCAAGAAACACAAACCTCCAGGTTTCGGGCCTGGGGAGAAGCTCTGCCCCTCAGGGGGACGGATCATGCCAGCACACCTGAGGTAGCCAAAATTAAATGGAATTACCTCAGAGCTTGGGACTGCCATGGGAAAAAAAAACCAGGTACCACAGGATCCCCTTGGGAACACAGGTGCCATGGAGGAGAGAGAGCCACAGGCACTTACAAGATAAGTGTCTCTCCAGCCTCATCCAGATGTCGGGAACCATGTGACAAATTGTGATAAAAATCACACTCCATGGATTCCTGGCTCAGCTGCCCTGTTCCCCTGTGCCAGCCTGCTCTCCATCACCTTTACCAGGGACACTAAGAGGGTTCTCCTTCTCCCTCCACACCACACAAATCCCTTATTTTATCCTAAAGCCTTCCAGTGAGGAACCATCGGCTTTAAACCATGGCCAAGCCACCAGCATCACCTGGGTGAAGCCAGGCACAGCCATTCCCTGTATAACACAGACATATCCAGCTGTAGGAACTCTGGGAGTATCCCAGGTAAAAGCAAATAACTGAACACAGCACGTCAAACCAAGGCTGAGGCCCACACTGGGTGTTTATTTACAAAAACCTCGCTGTAACTGTACAAAACACGACCACAGCACTCAACCTGCAGAACCCAAATGGGGAATTAATGGGATGTTTTTCCCACCACCTCATGGGGAAATCACTGCTGAAACCACCTCCCACGCTCAGAGCCCAACAAAAGAGAAGCTACACCTGGATGTTGAAGCTGAATCCAAGTGATCCAGCTCTGTGCTGGAAGATTGGCTCCTCCAGAGCAGCCCCTGCCAATTCCATACAGAAACAAGTACAACTCCATTGCTCATCCATTATTTTTAGCTTCTTTGAGTGCTGAGCAGAACCACCACCAGTGAGGGTGTCATTCAGAGCTCCTTTCTCAACCCAGAGGCTTTGGGATAAGATAGTTTAGCCCCCCTATGTTTCAGCCTGAAGTTGAGCTGGCCCTGGCCAATTCCCAATCTCCGTCCCTCCACATGGGATCTGCAATCAGAGGTTAATCAAAACCACCCTATAAGGACAAAGGTTGCAGGGACAGTGGGACCGAGGAGGACAAGCCCTGCTCTTCCCACGCCACAAGAATTCCATCTTCAGCCCCCTCGGGTACGAGTTAAAACACACCAGAGGTTTTCATTCAACGCTGCGATCCTCCATGTGCTTCCATGAGCAAGGAGAGGGAGTGACACAGCAAAGCCCGGCACAGCTCTGTATCCAAGAGCTCCCAAGGGAGCCCGCCGGCTTTCCAGGAGTGACTCCGGGAAGGGAACCGGGGAGGGGGTTCACACCCCCAGGGATGCTCGAGGCCTTACCTGTCCTCTCCGCCGCGCCCCCTCCTCGCTAAACCTGCGGGAAAAGCAACAACACAGGCACTCAGCGGGAGGGAAGGAGGCCAAAGCTCCTTCCCGGGGGGGCGAACATCCATGAAAACGGGCTTTTATAGAGAGCGAGGGCGCGGAGCAGGGGGGTGGGCACAGCCGGGCCGCAGCGCCCCCAACGCCATCAGAGGTCCCCCTGGGCTCATCCCTGGCCCCCTCCGGCTCCTCGACCCCCGTCCTCCCCCACCCCGAGGACGCCCCGTCCCCTNCCTCGCGCCCCGCCTTGCGCGGGGATTGGCCCGCCCCCTCTCCTCCCGCCCTCCCATTGGCTCCCGCCGGAAGGGGCGGGATTCGGCGTGGGAAACGAGGCAGTGCTCTCGCGAGGCTTCGCGACGCTATAAAAGGCGGCGGGCGGGGCCTGTGAGGTGGTGGGTCAGTGGTGATGTGGGAGTCCGCGTCTGGAACCGGCACTCAGACCCCTCTGCCTGGGACAGCTGTCGTGGGCCTGGCAGTGCCCCCGTGCCCTGTTCCCCCTGTCGCCGCCTGCGTTCGTGTCTGTGCGACAGCGTCTCTAGCCCTGCGAGGTACAAATGGTACCCGGCCCTGGGCGGCCGCTGCAACGCCTTCAGGCATCTGTGTGTCGGAATTCGGGTGTATTTGCAGCTTTCCAGGGAGAAAAGCTATTCTTTGGCTTCTGGGTAGCTGCGCATCGCCTTGTATTGGCGCCATAAGTGAAAGCACGTTGAGCGTGTATTTAGGGGGGAAATCGGCTTTAATTTCTCACCTGAACACCTTTGTTTGACCCTACCTTAACAGCACCCTGTCCTCACCATTTCCTAATTCCACAGGCAATCTCGCAAACCGTGGGCTCCCTGTGATGACCAACCTGAAATTTGTGGTGCTAGTGGGTCTAGGCATGCTGTCAATCGAGCCGTGCCTGCTTAATTGCGCTTAATTACTCCTTTAAGAATGGTTATGTTGTCACTGATGCGGGTGGAGGTGCTGGCCCTCGGGACTTGGCTTCGTGGGTTCACCCTCACTCGGGTTCCCCCTCTGGGGCAGCTCAGGGGGGTTTCCAGGTGAGGTGACTCACATAGGCAGGTGACTCTGGGCCGTGACCTCGGGCAGGGAGTTGGTTTTTGGGGCGGTGGCAGCAGTGTCAGGGCAGGGATTAATGGGAAATGGGTCACAAGGGGACGAGTGGTGACCTCGGGGAGGTCAGAGAACTTGGGGCTTATCCCTGAGGGAAATACTTGCCTGCAGGAATGGAGATGTGGGGGGTTGTCATCCCAGCTGACCTGCAAGCAGATGGAGGGGCACTGGGGTCATGTTTTGGGGTTGGGGCAGGTGTAGCAGCCCTGAAATATGAATCATGGGCACTGACCATCCTCTCCATGAACGTGCTGAGTCAGAAACACATGTGGGCAGCCCCATGCCAGGAACATCCTGTCAGGGAGCTGGGTGGGCATGTAGCCCCCTTGAGACACCCCCCCCAAATCCCTGGGAGGCAGCACCAGGACTGACCTGAAGCCTGTCTCCCACAAGGCATGGAGGAGGAATCACTGGGCATTGGAAGGGTTGAGGATGATGAGGGGATGAAGGCAGTGGCTGCCACCGGCAGCAATGGGCAGATGTGACCTGGGACGGGAGAGATACAGGGAGGATTTCTGGGGGCGGGGGGAAATGCCTGGTCTGGTAAATTTAACTCTTAAAATAAGCGGGAGTGGCAGACACGGACCTGTCTGTATCTAGGTACGGAAGCAGGGAGTGGGTGGGTCCGGGTGCAAGGGAGGGCAGGGCACGGTGACGCCCAGGCAGTGATGGCAGCGGCGGATGTGGGAGGGAGGCCCTGGGGAGGCCCGGCTTCCCTTCCCCGCCGTCCCGGCTCACTCCTCCCGCCCGCTTTCATGTGCCCTAGCTGAGGCTGGAGCTGCCGCCAGCCGGGGGCACTCGGGGGAGCGGGCACTGGAGGGACGGGGCAGCTTCTCCACTCTGTCCCTGGGAAGCTGGTGGCTGCCCCTGTCCTCCCTTCCACCTCGGGGCAGTTTCCTTGGGAAGCACTCCCGGATGTGGAACCTGTAAGGATGGATCAGCCTTGCCATTCACTGCGGATCGCATCGGACTCTGTGAACCCACTGCATCCTATCGCTCTTTTCCCACCTAGGTTAATTCCAGATCTTTTTTCCTGACGAAGCCAGGGACTGATGCATTCCCCTTCCCTGCTGTGGTGCCAGACCCCTGCATTCCAGGTGGGTATCTCCCAGACTTTCCCCACACGGTTCACTGTCCATGCTCGTTGTTCCAGACACACTGGGGCACTGTGGTTTCCATGGGTGTGCCGGGGTCCTGCCATGTTTTCCAAGTCCTGCACTGGTTTTGGAGTTGGGGAAAGGCTTCAGTGTGACTTGGGGTGTATAGTTTTGAGAGGGGTGATGCCAACAGTGGGAAACAACAGCTGTTTCCTGTGTTGCTGCTCCTGGGTGCCCCAAATGGTGCCAGGAGCACGATGCCAGGGTATGGGATGGCAGGAGCTGGCAGGGAACAGGCAGGAGTGGCAGATGGCACCAAGGATGCACAGCTCTGGGCATCACCCACACTGTCTCTGGTTTGCCAGCAGCCAGTCCGTCCCTGGTGATCCGTGCTAATCCTTCTCCCTTCCCCAGGATTCTGTCCATGCTGCTGGGAATGAGGGTCTCTCCTGTCTGTCGGCTCTCGGCCTCGCTCACAGCAGGTGTGTATCTCCAGCACAGGCAAACATTCCTTCACAGCAAATTTTGGGAAGGCAGATGTAGAAAACCCTGCTGGGGGTAATTTTGGGGCTGCTTGAGAACACCCCAGAGCTCTACATCCCTGGAACAAACCCTGCTGAGCTCCTGGGGCTGAGACCCACCAAAGAACCATTCCTGCTCTCCTCATCTATGTTTTTTATCCCTCTTTTCTGCTCCCAGGAGAGGATTTCCACTGGCCATCGGCAGCTGAGCAGCGTGCTGCCCGCTATGGCTGGTGAGTGTGGGAATAAACCCTCTGGCTCCATCCCCTTTGGTGATGTGACAGTGTCCAGGTGTCAGTGGCAGACGAGGTTTTGGGACCAGGGTGGTTTTGGGGGGTCAGGGTGAGATCCTGCCCAGCTCTTCCCACCTGAAGGCATCCTGCTGATCCGGCCATGCTGTTGCTTGGGAAGCCCAGGGGGTGCTGAGCCCCCCAGACCTCACTGTGATCTCACTCCACAGGCTGGTTTAGGCGGCTCCTGCACAAGCCCAAGCCCAGCTCGGTGGAGAGCAGCCTCAAGTCCAGCCACTCTGCTTCATCCTCACCTTCCTCCTCCTCTTCCTCCTCTGCCAAGAGCTCCAGCACCTCGACCACCAGCTCCATCCCGCTGTCGCCCGTGCCGGCACCGGACATCAGCGCCTCGGACAGCCCCCGGTGGGGCAAGAGCTACGACGTGTGCGTGTGCCACAGCGAGGGGGACCTGGAGCTGGTGGAGGAGCTGGTGTCCTACCTGGAGGGGCAGCCCGAGAGCCTGCGCTGTTTCCTGCAGCTGCGGGACGCGGCGGCGGGCGGCGCGCTGGGCACGGAGCTGTGTGACGCCGTGCGGGGCAGCCACTGCTGGGTCCTGCTCATCACCCCCGCCTTCCTGAGGGACCCCTGGTGCCAGTTCCAGATGCACCAGGCGCTGGCCGAGGCCCCCATGGCCAACGGGCGCACTATCCCGGTGCTGAGGGGCGTGGATCGCAGGGAGTACCCCAAGGAGCTGCGGAACATCTACTACATCTCCATGGTGCTGAAGGAGAGCAGCTTCAGGCAGATCAGGGACACTGTCCTGCGCTGTGAGTATTCTCTGGGATGCTGGGCAGACATGACTCTGGTGGGATAAGGACCATGGGAAGTGACCAGATGCTATAAGTTTATTTAAAGGGTTGATTTTCAGGTTAATTGGTTGCTAATTGGGCTCATCTGCTCTGCAGACCTTCAGGAGCTGTGCCGGAGCTCCACGAGTGGGATGGAGTAGTGCTGGGAGCAGGCTGATGCATCCCCACGGATATCATGGAGCTGTCACCTCCAGGTCTGGATGCAGCCACGTCCCACACTGAGCCACTCTGAACAGACTTAGGAAGCAGTAACAAGGAGTTCCCCACCTCCGTTTGGGACAGTGGGCTGGTGGTGTGACCTCCATCCCAGTGGCTGAACCCCCCGTGGCGGGGACAGGTTCATCCATCACGCAAACACTAAGCTCTGACAGCGATTGGTCTGGGGATCTCCAGGGCTCCTTATGGCGCTGGTGTTCCCTGTCCAGGGGTGCTCTTACACCCCCGGGACCCCCACTGAGCTGACATGGCGCCCGCTTTGCTGCGGGCAGGACAAGGCGGGGCAGACGTTGCATGGGATCGTCGGCACTACGAAAATGCAGAAGTTTTAAATTCTGGTGCTTTTCCTGGCTTTTATTTTCGCCTCCGTCCCCGGCTCGTGGGGGGGCTGTGGGAGTGGCGCGCGAGACCTCCGGGCCGCCAAGGGGCGCTCCTAGGCCGCGCGTCCCGTGGCGCCGCGCATGCGCAGTGCCCGGGGCGGGGAGGGGGGTACCGCGCGCGCGCCATGGCGGGGACCCCGCAGTTGAAGAGGAAGCGGGCGGAGGAGGAGGAGGCCCCTAATGAGAATGGCGGGGCCGCGGCCGCCGCCCTCTCGCTGTCGGACCTGCGCGTGCGGCGCGTCCTGCGGGAGTCGGCGCGGGACAAGACCGTGTTCCTGCACGCGGAGGTACCGGCGGCGGGGTGGGAGTCCGGGGTTGCGGTTGAGGCCGCAGCCATGTTCCCCTCTTCGAACTCTGCCCCGCCCACTGGCGGTGCGCGCCGAGACGGCCACGCCCCCACCCCCTGGACACGCCCCTCCACCGAGGCCACGCCCCCGATGGCTCCAGCCCTCGGGAACGCTCCGACCATCCCATCCCAAATCCAGGCACACTCGGGCCGGACGCGGTTGCTGCCCGTTATCGCAGGCCTCGGGTTATTCTTCCTTATTAGTGTAACTTGCTTTTGGGTTCGACCAGGCTTTTTGTGCCTGCCGAGTAAAGTGGTGTCGAATTGCGAGCAGGATGCTGGTTCTGGGGCTGTAAATAGTATAGATGTGTCCATTGTGTGCCATTACAGGGAAATTTGTGTTAAGTCCAGAGGTTTCATGGCCAGAGAGCCACATGTGAGGCCTCACATGGGTCCTGTATAGGCAGGAGTGATTTGGGGTGGGGGGTGTTCCACACCCAGCACCTCCCAAAACCACCCTACTGAGCCCATGTCCAGATCAGGGCTGTGGTTCCTCTGAGCAGGGCAGCAGTGAGTGCTCCCTGCCCATGGTGCAAATCCCTACACCTGTTTCTGCCCTCCTCCTGGCTCTCTGGCTGTCCGTTCCACTGGGGAGTGTCCAAGATGAAATCAGGGATGTGCAGGTAGGCTGAGTCATTGCCCACATCCCATGCTCCCCCAGAAACCACCTGTTTTCCCTAAAGGGGAGCAAATTCCTGCTGTGTCTCAGGACAAACATGCCTCTTGTTTTTGGCTGGATGGGCTGGACCAGGAGGGGGTTTGGACACGAGGACTGAGGGGCTGTGAGGTGTGTGCTGTCGTCCCTGACCTCAAACTCCCCACCCAGCACTGGATCCATGATTACTGACCGCTTTACCCCTTTTCATTCCAGAGGATTGGCCTCTCTGGAGAGGGAACAGATGCTGTAGTCATCCTAGAAAAGACTCCTTTCCAGGAAGAGAAGATCCCGGACTTGCTGCAGAAGCCGATGAAGGCGGAGCTGCAGATGCAAAATGACATTTACTGCACGTTCTTCCTGAGCCCTCCCCCAGAGCTGAGCGGTGAGTGCCCTGGGCTTGGGGTCCTAGGAGGGCAGCTGGGATCCTGGGATGTGCTTCCTGCCCGCTCCAGAGGTGGAGTCTCACCTGAAGAGAGGGGCAGAATCACCTCCCGCAGTTAATTCCACATGAATGCTGGTATGTGCTTTAATTCCAGAAGTGCAGTGGTAAATGCCATGTCAGCTCTTCCATAAACACAATAACAGCCAAACAGGTTTAACAGAGGCGAAATTAATCCGAGTGATTGCCTCTAAGTAAGATGTTGTTGCAGTCCCAAATTAAATTTTCAGGATATTTGATGTGTCTTCCCAAAAACACTCCTGTTTTAGCTCTGTTCCCACGGTGTAGGAGGAGGCACTGTCTGGATTTGGGAGCTTGTGAGTTGAGCAAAACTCCTCTTGTCCCGTGGAAGTCTCAAAATTAAAGGTTTCAGTGGCAGGAAAGCACTGTAACACCACGGATGTTGTGGGCAGATGTTAAAGCCGAGCTTCCTCAGCTGGAAAAGCTCCTGCTGTGCCTCCAGCCTGGCGGGAGTTGCAGTGATTCCCACAAGGTGGCATTGCAAGCCTGAAATCCCGAGGGCTGTCTCCAGCCCAGCCCTGCCAGCCTTTGCCTTCCTTGCAGCAGCGCTGTGTAACTCCAGCACTCCTCTGGTAAGAGAATTCCTTCCTTTTTTTAAGGCTGATGCCAGGTGTGAAACCCCTCTTGCAGGTTTGGAGGGGGAAGAAGCCTCTGGCTTTTTTTCTGCCGAGCTTTATCTCTTTAATGAACTTTTAAGTCTGTCTTTAAAAGGTAAGTTTTTGCAGAAATATTACCCAGTGGTGCATCTTTGCTTCCAGCCCTTCCTTGGCACTGCTCTGCTTGGTGAGCACCCCCCAGGCAGGAGACCAGGAGGGCACTGTGGACCCTGGAGCTGCTCTCCAGGCTCCCCATGTTGGAGCTGAGAGCGAGGAGGCTTCTTCCTTCCAAGCAATTAGCACCCAGTAGCTGTTCTGTGGGTACTTGGCTGGAGGGCAGCTGGGCTGGCACCGGGGGAACACCCACATGTGTCAGGAGGGGAAGGAAATTGCCCTTGTGGGCTGAGTCACGGCCCAGGGACGAGGTTGATGGGAGGAATGCGGCTTAAAAACCTAAACTGGAGAAGTTGCCTGTGAGGCCACAGAGAGTGTCGGGGTTTGAGTGACCCGGGGTTGTTGTGTGGAGACCCAGGGAGCCCTTGCAGGGGGTCTGGATGCAGGGTTAGAGAGATGGAGGGGTCTGTCTCCTGGCCCTTGTAGGTTTACACCTGGGCACAAGACACAGTAAAATATTTTGTAGAAAAGCTCAAACTTTGGAACTGAGCAGTTCATGGAACAGTCCTGAGTTGTGGTATTGCAGGATAAGGGAATTCCCCTGGGGTGTTCACAGCACCCTGGGCAGCTGAACCCCCCACACTCAGCCCTTGCTTTCTAAGGTAAGATAAACCTCGAGACTGAGGAAATGGTGACAGCGAGTCACTCGTGCCTCGGGTGCCCTCTGCTTTTCCCACGTGCAATTCCTGACACCACCCCTGTGTGCTCCCAAGTCCCCGGGGTTTCTTCATTCAGCTGGAGTTCCTTACAGCTAACAGGGAAGATTTCCTTCACCCTGTCCTCGTTGAAATGTTGGGTGCCGCTCCTTCCAGTCAAGCCAGCGCAGGCCCCGTGCGATGACGGCTTGTTTGCGCGGTGAAGGCAGGGGAGGGGAGGCCAGACAAAGCATGTTACTTGAGCAAACGACTCCCCTCCAACCTGGGAAGAGGAATTTTGCTGTGGGAAGATGAATTCGCTCTGCTGCTGCTTAAAGATGAGATTTATTTTTTTTTTTTTTAGGGCTGGGAGCACACCAGCGTGAAGGCGGCACCAGATGAGTCTTGCTCGGCTCATTGGTTTTATTGCATATGTCAAAGCTAAAATGGAATATAACGTTTCCAGCCCAGCCAGTAATGGTCAGAGTTCATCTGAAGGGCGACCCAAACCCCCAGAGTGAGGAGAGGGAACTTTGTGAGCAGGTTTGTGAGGAGTAGTGGTATCAGAGCTGCTGGAACTGCGCACAACTTATTTTAAGGCCACTTGCTGGATGTTGCCTTGATTTAAGAGGCAGCTTATGCCTAGAGGTGAGAGATAGTGGTGGAAGAAACCCAAGCCTTGGGCCTTTCCCATGCAGGGAAACAAAGGGCTGACTTCATAACGGGAAAGATTTTCCTGCTACCAGGGGTTGATTGCAAAAGTCAGATTATTCAATCAACATGTTCCCTGACGACATCCAGCTCCTCACACCCCTTTAGCAAGGAGAGCTTGATGTTTCCAGCACAAAGTCTTCTCTTGCCTGGCTGGTGCAGGATTGTGTGTTCCACAGCACCAAAGCCATGCTGGTGTGATGTAAGGGCTCTTATCAGTCCTTTAAGGAGCCTTTACACAGGGCTTAAGCTTATTAAAAACATCTAAAGCCAAGCACAACAGGAGATACTCTGGCTCTCTTCCTCCAACACAGGGTGGAGAAACTATGGGAAAAATAGGAGAGCATGGAAGGAAAGTTTTCAGTCATGCAGGAAAAGATCCCTGTCCCAAAAAGAGGCTGGGTTCAGGCAGCAAGGAGCTGAAGAAACTTGCAGGAGCTGCATTGGGAAGGCTGGTCTTTCTCCTGGTGTTCCCATGCTCCAGCTGCCTCTGGGGCTGCTTGCCCAGCCAAGAAACCTCACATTTACACTGAAAGCAAAAGCTGGAGCCTGAGGCTGTGTGAGTGTGGGGGTGGTTTGGGGGACAGTGGGAGGTGTCACCGTGCTTTGCTCTGTGTTTTGAGGGGTGGTAACCTGCAGATTTCCCCTTTGCAGTGGCTGTAGCAGCTGAACCCACCGTGTCCTCCTGGGATGAGCCCCAGGGCCCAGGCAGCCTTGGCTGAGTCCCTGGCACCGCCCCTGGCTTGTCCTGGCATGTGCTGACCATGGAGACTGGGAGCTCTTGCAAGCTTTATCCTTCTGGGCTTTAATTCATTCACTAAGGAGAGCCTCAGCTCTCTGAGGCAAAGCTGTGTCGTACCTGGCTGGGGCTGGGTTGGAATTTGGTGTTCCCATGTGACCCCTGTGCAGCTGTGATCCTAGAAGTAAATAAACTGTTAATGCAGCAGGGGTAGGGGAGGTTGTGTGCTATGTGTTGGCTTAAGGAATTATATATTTAGTTAGGGCTGCATCCAAGGAGACACCTGATAACGGGAAGGCAGCCCAGAGCTGCGTGCAGCAGGAACAAGGCTGGCAAAGAAAACCTGTCAGAGTCCAAATGAAATGTGTCTGTTGTTCCCTGGCCTTGGTAACTTCCTGCACTTGATGGTCAAGTTGATTAGGCAGGTTGTAAGCCAACACTCAACTTCCTGCTAGCATAGAGAGGAAAAAGCACACCACGGGCCCAGAAGCAGGGTTGTGCCTGCCCTGTGTGCTTCTCTTGGTTTCCTGGGAGCTTTAAATCTGTTTAAAACAGGCTGACAGTGCTCCATGTCAGTGCTGCTGAGTGGGGTGGGAGAAGCCACCACCAAGCCTCTCTTCACTGATGGGCCTGGAGGGGAATTTTGGCAGAGCCTGGGAACAGCGTGGTCCAAAAGGGGATGAGGCATCATTAGTGAGCTTGGAGTAACCTTTCCTATGTACATGAGCTCTCTCTACCTTGTGTTTCATCCTTTCCTCCTGGCAACAGCTGCCTTCAGCTCTTTTTCCCTTCGGTTCCCCAAACTGAGCTGGTGTTTTGATTCTTCATGTGTCTTGGGTTGTGTTTTCCTCTCTTGTTTTTAGCAGAAGAGGGGAGGAGTGTGTGTCTGGTCAATCTGAGCCTCCTTTTCTCCTGGGTAGTTTCCCAGCGTGGTGTTTGCCCTCACACACCCTTTGTAGGGTGAACAGCCCAGTCAGTTTTCCTCTGCCATGGCAGTGCTTGCACCTCCTGCTCATCCAGGTTCCTGCAATTAAACCTCCTGGGGTTTTTTTGTAACCTCTAGTTAACTGATGGTCAGTCCTGACTTCCAGAATAAACCCCAGACGCTCCGTGATGTCCGGAGCTGGCGTTCGGTTGCGAGCAGAGACAATCCCTGACCCTTCTGCCAGCTCAGAAACCCCCATCACGTGTCCAGCTGTTCCTTACCCTGTTTCCAGGCTGGGGCAGGTTTTGGGTGCCCCACAGCCTACGTGCTGCTCGGGTGCACGTGGAGCTTGCCAGGAGCAGGCTTGGACAGCGGAGCGTGCGGCCGCGCGCCAGCGCTGGAGCGATCCCGGGGCGAGCCCAGTCTCGCGGTGGATGGTTCCTGTGTCCAAGCCTGGCCTCAGTTGTGCCTTTGCATCCTGTGTGCAGCTCCTAAGGACTCTGAGGCTCTGAGTGGGTATCAGGCAGCCTCTCTGGCTGCAGTGATTGATGCTAATTAGCATTGCTGGGACGTTTTGGGGTTGATGAGACCTTTAGAAGGGAAATGATCATTAGTGAACCACAGCCTCTCCCATCTCCTCTTGCAAACATCTACTCAGCTGCAGCTGCATGTTCAGGAGTTCTGTGATCTCTGATTTAAAGCCTCCCTGAGTGCTTTTCCCCCTCCATGAGCAGCCCCCCCACCCCCCAAAATGGGGGAGTGCCAGGGAAGCCATTCTGGGTCCTCTGCACCCCCAGGCACTGTGGTTATGACCACCCAGCACAGAGGGGCTTCTGCTGCAGTTCCTGCTCTTGTTTTGGGGTCTAAAATTAAACTGTGGAAGTTTCTGCCTGAGGCTGGCAGTGGTATTTTATCTTTTGCCTTTTTTGTTTTCTCCACAGTGCTTTGCTGGTCTTTTTAAGTGAGGAGAGCTACAGCCTTGTCTTTTTTTTTTCTTTGGTATTACATCATCCTGCTAGAAGTGCTAATAGAGTCCTGGAAAACAACCTTGTTTGAACATGTGTATGGTGGGAATCAGACCAGACTGCCCTTGTGGTTTGCATTTTCATATTTCATGTTACCAGCATTTTCCTGTGGATTTCATTAAGCTGGGTTTGGCATGGAATGAAAAGGCAGAGTCTCTGGGCTTGTGCAGCACCGACCTTAAAAAAAACAGGAACCAGAGAACTAAAAAAGGCTCAAACCACCCTAAATCCTGGCTCTAGGAACAAATAGGTGTTTATATTCAGTGTCTGGCTAGCCTATAACCATATATAGAGCACGAGGCATGGCTTTGGTCATGAGTTTCCATGGCAGACCCTGGGCAACAGCCTTGTCGCTCACAGTGCCCCAGCCATGTGCCTCAGTCCAGTCTGCTCTGCCCGGGGTTTGCCTGGGCTCCCAGGGCTTTTGTCCTCCTTGCATTGATGTTTCTGGCAGCTCTGTGTTAGCTGGGGAGGCACAGGTGATCCCATGCCCTTGGAGCAGCTTGGAGTTGTGTCAGGCTCTGTATCTCACATCCAATCTCGGCCAAAGAGGGATGTTTACCAAGGGTTTTACCCCTGTGGGTAGGATTTACTGCTGCCAATGTCAGAGCTGCCAGGTCAACAAGGTGAGCACTTGCACCCTCTTTAATGCCACAGAAATTACACAGCAAAGTTCTAATCTTAAGGCAAAGAGAAACTGCTTTCTTTTTGCCAGAGTAAACAGGGAAATGCTCTTTGTGGGCAGGGGGTCACTCAGCCCTCTTCACTCGGCTCATCCTGCACTGTGTTGACCCATCAGCCCACATTATTTGCTCTGGATCTGTCCCTGTGCCCTTGACCTCGTTGTCTCCTGCACTTGAGGCTTGAGGCCAAGCACCCTGAGAGCTCTGGGAAGGAGCTCTTCTGGGTTTGTGGCTGGAGAAATTTGCTGGGTGCATCCTGTGAGCTTTGGATTTGAGTATGAGGAAGCAGCATCCATGTCCCTGGGGTCGTGTTTCCATCCTGGTTGTTGTCTGCACATAAACCCTGCCCTGGGAGCTCCAGCTCTGCCCTGATGTTGCTGATAGGCCTGAAAGAACAAGTGTGGGAAAAGCCTTCGAGACAGCAAATGCCTCCACCTGGACTGGAAAGACAGGCCCTGGCTGTGTTGTTATTGGCTCTTCCTTCCTCCAGAAAAGCAGCGGCAATGAGGGAGGTTAAAGCAGTTGTTTGCTTTCCATGTCCATTTTCCCTCACCTTGTTTTAGTGGTGTCTCTTCAAGATGTCTTAGTGTGGCATTTATTGAAAGGGAAAACAGATTTACTGGGGACTGAAGGAGGCAGGTGTGGGTTGGTAGCTCAGTCCCTGTGTTTGTTCCTAGAGATCAAAGCCACAGTGGTGTACCCTGCCACGGACAAACACATCCAGAAGTACCTCCGGCACGAACTGCACCTCATCCGGGAGACCTGGGAGGATTACCAGAACATAACCCTGCCCTTCATCCAGTCCCAGAGCTTCAGCATCCAGGTATGGAAACCACCACCTGTCCCTGCAGAGAGGGATGTCTTTGGTCTCCAACGCTCTGGGCTGTCAAAAGTCTCCTCCAGAGCCCAGGCTGGAGAGCTGGGAGTGCCCTGCCCCATCTCCCTTCTGGTTGTGTTGTCAGCTCTGTGGTG
Source organism: Pachyramphus minor (assembly GCA_013397135.1). Classification (NCBI taxonomy): domain Eukaryota; kingdom Metazoa; phylum Chordata; class Aves; order Passeriformes; family Tyrannidae; genus Pachyramphus; species Pachyramphus minor. The sequence goes on along the minus strand of VYXB01005130.1, from coordinate 83,044 downwards.
CTGCCCCCTCTCATCTGGCTGGCTGGGACATTGTTTTCTATCTTTGCAGAAAAACATTTGCCTTGGAGCTGTACTCCAAGTTGCCTTTCCCAAGGTTCCTGGAGCAAAGCTGAGGAGCTCCACCTTTCCAAGGGTGGCTCCCTGGGCGTTGGTGCTGTTCTCTGGGCTTTTTAGGAGTCTCTGGGGTGTTGTGGAAATAGAAAGGCATAGATTGCTCTTAGATTCCTGCATCAGAACTCACTCCTTGGGCTTTGGCTGCAGCTCCTGCCACTCAGCCCTTCAGTCCATATTCTGTGTGGTGAAACTGTTACTTTTAGTGTTCTCCTTGCCCCAGGGAGACCCAGACTTTTTCCCTGTTTCTACCATTTTTAACCATTCCCCTCCCTATCTTTCTCCTTTAGGGACCAAAGGAACACAAGTCTGTAGGGACCAATTTGTGCCAGCCAGTGCAGAAGGGGGAATAAAACAAATCCTGGGATTGCTGAGGCGATCCATTAAAAATAACCCCGAAAACCAACCAGGGGGCCTTGGATACCACCCCACCTCTTTCCTGCTGCATTAAACTGCAGCATTTATTATCTGGAGAAAGGCAAGGGTGTGTTTCCACCTGGTCACAGCCTGTAGGAGGTTTTATCCATGCTTTTGCTCCTAAAGCTGTTAAGTTTCCTGGTGTAGCAGCTGCCCTCAGGAATGGCCTGAGCCATTTCCATGTACATTCCATTTCCATGTACATGGAAAGATATTCCTGGTGACCATCAGGAGCATCTGCTGAGGAATCATGGTCAGCACAGTCAGTCCTTGACCTTTGGGGTTTGACAATGCTGTTCCTTGTCTTTATCCAACTGGTTTTGCCGAGTGGAAAGGAAAATGTGAAGGGTAACAGAAGTACCAGGGGACCACAGAGGCATCTGTGTTTCCTGCTGGAGGATGCAGAGCGTGGATGCTTTCAGGATAATGGTTTTATTGTGGTGCCAGTCCCTGGACATGTGTTCTCCTTGCTGGGCTTGTGCTGGGAGCAGCAGAAGCAGTCAGTCAGCTGGGGACCTGTCCCATCACGAGGCAGCCTTGGGTTTAAAATTCAGTCATCTGATCAGTGAACTCATTTAGGGCACTGATAGCTTGGCACTTGTGATCAGAGCAGGCACAAAAACCCCAACAAAGACCAAACTTCCATTTCCTGCTGAGCTTCCTGCTGAGCTTTCCTCCCAGGGTCACGGAGCACAGTGAGCTTGTGCCATGCTTTCCAGAATCACTTGGAGAATCTGATCTCTAAGATGTTGCTGAGAAGAAAAGGCCAGAAATATAAGCAAAAAGCCCTGGATCAGGGGAGGAGAGCTTGGTTTCTCCCTCCAGATGTATTCAGGTCAGTTCACAGTGATCCTAAGTTTTGATTAGATTAATTAAGCTCTGGATGGAGTTCCCCTAAAGTGTCTGCTGTGCACAGGACCCACCAGTGTGTTTGTGAGACTGGCTGCACTTCCCCTACCCACCTGGGGCAAACAGGATGTTCCATACCCATATTTGGGTGGGGAAAATGATGTTTCCAAACATTTTCAGCTTCCAAGGTCTACCAATTTCCTGCTGCCTTATGTTATCTTCCTGGGATATGGCTGAGGACTCCCTTGGCAGTACCTAAGCTAGGCTTGAGCTAGAGCATAATGTGCATTTTGGGGGTGTAAAGAAGGATGCTGGAGCTCAGGCTGGGAACCAGGGAGCACAAAGATGCTTTTCTCTGGTCTTACTCTGTCCCTTATCCCTGGTCTCTTCTGTTTCCAAAACTCTTCTCTGAACGGTGCTTTGCTTTGCAGGAGGAGCATGGGGGGATTAACCAGAGCAGGGCTTACACAAGTCTGGAGGCTGGAACTATAAGTATGGAAGAAGAAGAGTGGTGAGCTGTTTCCTAATCAGCCAGGGAGCCAAGAGATGTGAACTGCCCAAAAAAAACACAGGCCTTTTGTGTGTGTCCCTGGGAGCTGCCAGCAGCCAGGGCTGCATCCAGCTCAGGCTTGTGAGCAATCTGCACCTTCCTCTTTGAACAGGGCACAAAATCAGCCAAGTTCCCTTCCCAGACCCTGTTGTAAAGGTTTTGGTGCAGCTTGGGGGGGTAAAAAAGTGTAAACAGCTCCATGGTGCTGCAAGTGGTGTGTGCTGAGCCCCACAAGAGCTGAGTTCCACTGCTTTTCACTGAAGTGCTCATAATATCCTGTAGTTTGTTGGTTGTTGGAGGGTTTTACGGATAATTAAGTGCAAATTATTTGGTCATCCTAAAAATCGAGCCACTGGAGTTGTTTTGTTTTTTTTTATATTCTAGTTGCAGGAAATGTGCAGTAATCCATGAGCTTGGGCTAAACGCACCTGAGATGTTGGTTTTTATATTCTCTGCTGGTTTATAAATCATATGTTTCTCTTTCAGTGGGTGTATAATATCCTGGAGAAGAAAGCTGAGACCGAAAGAATCGTCCATGAAAACCCGGATCCTTCCAATGGCTTTGTTCTAGTTCCAGATTTAAAGTGGAACCAAAACCAGGTCGGTTTGCTCCTCTAATGCTGCCTGTCTGAGGGTTATCCAGAAGAAATGTCCACTTTCAGGCTACAAACAGCACCCTGATGGGAGTTTTAGTGGGTGCCTGTGTCCTTGTGTTCACACTTGTGCCAACTGTGGATGCTGCAGAACCCAGGCTGTTCTCATTGCTGCTGGCACATATTTATTGGCTTCACTTCCTCTCCTGTGTCAGCCCAAGTGTTGTTGGGATGTTTTTTTAACCGAAATCCTGCGTGTTTATTCCTGCTGAACTTCTCTGGGTTGGTTTTTTTTTTTTGCAAGCCTTGACTTTAGGTGCAAGAATGTTATCCTTTGGCTCCTGCAATTAACTCTCCTCCACAGCTTTAAGCAGATGGTCCTTGGCTGCTGAGCAGCTTCTTCACCTCTTGTGGGAGTCACCACTCAGTGAAAATGACTTCTAAGGCCAGGCTGTAATCCTAAATCAAGAAGTATTCCCTTTCATGCTGTACTTTTGGGGAGATGAAACTCCAGACACACACACCACCCTCCCTTCCCTGGGAAGTTGGTGGCGTCAAAAGAAAAGTCCCCTTTGTGTTTCTGATCCTCATCTGCTTCTGCAGGTGGCAGGCAGGGAAAGTTCCCATATGATTAAGGCTTAGAAATGGAACTAAAACTCAAAAAAAAAATGGGAACAACAAGCCTGCAATGGTGGGCAGCACCATCCTGTATGTCTGTGCTGGGAGCAGCTGTTTGTGGGGCAGTGCTGAGCTGTGTCAGGGAGTGACTGGGGGAGCACAGATACCACTGCAGGGTGGTATCTGCTCCCTGTGAATTCCCTGCACATCAGCTGCTCCAGAAATCCCCTGCTGAGCTGTGATGGGGTAACCAAGCTCGAATTTCCACTTGTTCACAGGAGGCACCACCTTTATCCTGGAGGGACTTTGCAACAAGTCAGGCTTTTAGGCTGTGCCACTGTGCCCTGCTCAGTGCCCTTCCAGAGGGGCAGTATTTGGGGACCCTAAAACATGCAGCATGCTGTACTTTTTCCAGCTGTGAGCAACCTGGTGGAAATCCTTCCTTGCTGCAACCAAGCTTTGCAGTTCACATCAGGATTGGGCTAAAATTTGTGCTTCAGTTTCCCCTGGAGACCTGCTGCATCCACATGTCCCAGCTGGCATGGCCAGGGAGCACCTCAGTGGTAGGATTTGTCCTTAGGGGAGGTTTCCCCGTGCTCCTGTCACCTCTTGTTGAACAGGATCTTCTGGATTTCTCCCTGACTGCTGAGTTGCTGTCTGCATCCTGGTCATCCCTGGAGCTCTCCAGGCCCTGGCTGGTCTGGTTCCCAGGCAGGCGAGCCAGCATCCCAGGAAGGGCTGTCAGCTTTGCCTTTGAGCCAAGGAATTTCTTCTTGGCTGTGGGTGACACTGAGGCAGAGCTGCTCCCACACCGGTTCCTCCCGCCGCATCCCACCCGGCAGACACAGCTCCCTGCAGGACTCTCCAAGCCCTCCCTCAGAAGTCCTGTCAGCAGCTTTGCCTCGCACTCACTTAGCACCTGGCCCTCAAATCCTGCAAATTCACCTGGAATTATTTTAGGCTGATGGGTGGGAGGAAAATTTCTCCTTCACGCTGTGAAATCTGCCGGCCTCAACCTTCTGGGCGCTGCCTCAAGCTGCTGCTGCCCAGCCTCAGCAGTGGTTGGAGGTGATTTCTTGGGGTTTTTGTTATTGTTGGGGTTTTCATGTTTGTTTGGTGTTTTTTTTAATTTTTTGGTATGTTTTTTTTTCCCCTCCACAACTTTTGAGTTGGTTTCAAACCCACAGGAGGCCCGAGGCGTTGCCTGAAGCGATGCCTGGCATGACATCATTCCAGGCCTTTTTAGCAACAGGCTTATTTGTTTCAAACAGCAACATGCAGATGTTGTTCTAAGGAGAGGAGCTGTTTGCTTTCCCTCCCACCAGCCAACCTGGAGCCAAAGAGCACGACCTGATACACTGTCTTTTTTCCGGAGCTGTGCATGGGAATCACATGGAACAGCCCTGTGGAGGGTCCTGAGAGCATCCTTTGGCACAAGCATCTGTTTCCAAATAGCCATATGGGTCTCACATATCTGAATCCTCTGTTCACCAGTGTTTGTATTAGATAGTCACTAACTGAGCTGAAGGAGACTGGGATTTTTCTGTTTTTAAAGTGTAATGATCCACAACCTCATGTCTTGTTAAACACTGAATGCAATAAGAGCTCCAGGAGATGCCAAAGGTCTGAGAGCTGCTGAACGGGCATATTTCACTGTACAGTGACCAATTAGTCTTGAAAATTGTTATTTATAGAACTGCTGTGACTGGAGAGTGGCCAGCTGTTTGCACAGTGGAAAAGTGGGAAGCTTTTAAGTGGGAAAAATCTACAGTTGCAATTTTGGCCTCTGTGGTTCACTGTAAATCCTCATCTGTGCGGGGAGATGAATCTCTGAGGAGGCTGTGGAGTGGGCAGGGGGGTGCTGGCAGACCCCAGGCCCCTTGGTGACCCCCACGTAGCTGGGTGGGCACCTGCACCAGGTCTCCAGCCTCAGTCCCACAGGGACAGCGTTTCTGAGGTGCTCAGGGAGATGTTGTGAACGTGCAGGGGCAGCACCGAGCGCGGTGCTCGTGGTGTGGAAGAGCTGATCGCTCCGTCTGCCTTCAGAGCTGAGAAGGCATTTGTCACCCCCCTGTTTGTTGGTTGGGATGAGGCTGTTCTCTTCTGGTTATTCCTGGACAAGCCCCAGTTCGTCCAAAAACATTTTGAGGTGCAGTGGGTTTGTGGGTGAGCACATCCCATACGGGGAGATTCAGCCCAGCCTGGGTTGCACACAAGGGCTGGTGTCCCTGTATAACAGAGCCCTGGGAAGCTGTGGATGGTGTGTGAGGTCCAAAGTGCTGCTGCCTCCATCAGCTCTCTCTGTGTCTCTGCAGCTGGATGACCTGTACCTGGTGGCTGTTGTGCACCGCCGGGAGATCAAGTCTCTGCGGGACCTCACGGCCGAGCACCTCCCGCTGCTGAGGAACGTCCTGCAGGAAGGGAAGGTGAGCCTGAGGCTGGTCCCATGCTGCTGTCCTGGCCAGGGAGGGCTTGGCTGCCTCTGCCAGGGCACTGCTGGGATTTTCTGGCACAGCATCTGCCTGGGGACCAATAACTGGGAGATGATATATCACAAAACAGGGCTGTGCTGCTCTCTCTGCCTGGAGACCCCGATCCCTGCTGTCCAGCAGCACCTTCCCCAGGCCATGCCATGTCCAAGGTGCTTTAGGGGTGCTCCATCCTTCCTGTTAGCAGTGAGCTCCCCATATCAACAGCCTCCTCCCTGACTCCTTCCATTCTCAGCAGCTGACGTGTTTTTCCACGGGGTGTGTTTGGTAGATGGATGTGCAGGAGCTTCTCTTTCCTTCACTGCATTAGAATTTGGAAAGTAATTGCGCTGGGGAAAGTGGGAGATTAATTAAGAGATTAGTCAGGGGATTGCAGTGCACGGAGCCGGAGTTCACTGGTGCTGTTTATAGCTTTAATTACACCGGCTGGTAACAGGATCCCTGTCACTCGCTGAACCAGGGTGATAAGGGTGGAAGGGAAAATGATAGGAGTGGAGACCATGTCCCATCACAGAGGGAGAAAAGTGGGGCAGCTGGAGGCATCACTCCATCCCTGCCGAGGCTCAGAGGGTGAGAAGCGCTCTGCCCTTCCCAACTTCCCCCTCCGCGAGGAAGCAGAAATCCCTTCTGCCTTTCCCTGTGCCCTTCTTGCCGTCCAGGAATGCTCCCCTCCGTCCACTGCAGGGTGTTGGCAGTGCTGACCCGTGTGTTTCCCGTCCCTAGGAGGCCATAGCGAAGCGGTTCGGGGTGCCAGGCTCCCAGCTGCGCATCTACCTGCACTACCAGCCCTCCTACTACCACCTGCACGTGCACTTCACCGCCCTGGGCCACGACGCGCCGGGCAGCTCCGTGGAGAGAGCCCATCTCCTGGCTGATGTCATCGACAACCTGGCCATGGACTCCACCTTCTACCAGAAACGGGCCCTGACCTTCCCCCTGCGGGCTGATGAGCCCCTGTTTAAGAAATTCCAGGAGGCAGGAAAAGTGTGAGCAGGCAGAGGCGGTTTTGTATCATATTTTTTTAATGAATAGCCCTTTTACTGGTGTTTTTTTTTGTTTGTTTGTGGGGTTTTTAAGGTTTTGTTGCTTTTATGTTTTTTAACTCTGTTTTTGTACAAGATGGGGGCTGATGATCCTTTGCTATGGAAACTGTGTTGTCTGTTGAAGTCCATTAAAACATTGATTGAATAAACCCCTTTGAGTGTGCTGGATTTTACCCTGGAGTGGTCTCCTCTGGGATGCAGTGAGCATCCAGGAGGGTTTGGGCAGGAGGGGCTGTGTGTGTCCATCTTCTCCACCCAAAGGAGAAGCTGTCCCCAAATGTCAGCCCAGGCAGGGGAGGAGACAGACAGACAGGTCCAAAAAGCACACTGCCCTCAGAAAGCTTCATGTATTTCCTATGAATTACCCCTGGGAAAGGGATTGCAGCCTTCCTGGGGCAGGGAGGGGTGTCTTGCTCCAAAGGAATCAGTGAGTAACCGAGTCCTCGCCCTTCCCGACTGGCTCCGTGGAGACAAACACTGTGTGCTGCCTGATCCCAGCCCCAGAGCCATCACCTCCACTGCTCCTTCATCATCTCCTTCTGAAATAACCTCCTGTGCAAGGGCAGCCCTCCCTGCCAGAGCCTGCCCAAGGTTTTGCAAAGATTATGGGGGGGGAAATAAATAAATAATAGTGCTCTTCCCTCTGCCAAAGGGCTGGTGGGGCAGGAGAGAGCCAGGAGTTGGACTTCATGAGCCGTGCAGTGGGAAAAACCAATTCCTCTATGGACAGAGCTTGCTCTGCCACCCAGCCACTGATTCCACTGGACACCAACCTCTAAATTCTTCATGAGCTCTTGCTGCCAGAAGGGGCTCTGGTTTCTGGTCGGTAACTGGGGTGGAATCGCAGGAATCACCTCTCTGGTACCCAGTTCTTTTTTCCTTTCCACACACTGAGCTCTAACAGGGGTGTTTTGTCTTGGTTTGTTTTTTTTTTTTTTTGCTGAGGGGAGGAAAGACCAGATGTGATTTATTTTTTTTCAGGGCTGCTGCTGTGCATGGAAGCTGCTGTGATGGAGCAGCTGGCTGGAGTGCAAGTGGCATCAGCAGAGCTGCCCCAGGGCTTTGCTCAGCTCATCCCATTTATAGATATTCAGGTCAGGCAGTTCCCTGGTACCTTTTAGCAGCAGGGAGAGGCAGAGCAGCAGGATGCACCTTTCCTTATTTCCCTTCAGAAATTCCCATTTGCTGGGTTAACAGTTGGACTCCATGATCTTAGAGGTATTTTCTGACTTATTCTATGAGTCTAAAACTCCAATCCATGGCAAGAAAGCTGGACTGATGTCCTGGGGGAGCCTTTTCCTCTTGCTTCAGCTCTACCTAATTCTGGAGCAGTGCACAGCAGGCGCCAGAGTTGATTTTGGGAGCTGGGGAGCTTTAGGATCTGGAGATGGTCAGTGGGGTTGGCTGTCCCCTGGCTTTCCCTTTCCCCAGGTTTTAAGTTGCTGAGGGAAAAGGATGATTTTTTTTTTTCAATATCAGAGCATTTTCTGTGCCAGAAGGGAGCTCTGTCTCCCCGGGTGAGAGAACATCCCAGTTTTATGTCCCCACCCAGGCCAACCCAGGAATGGAGATGATTAAATAACCCATCCTGTCTCCTGAGAAGCCTCTCTGGTCCTCAGGTATAGAAAAAACACCCTCAGTCTTGAAAATAGACTCTCTGAGGGTTGTGAGACACAACCAAGCAGCACATCTTCCACAGACCATCTGTCTGGCTCCTGCTGGAGGAATCATTTTCCTGGGAGACTACTGAGCATTCTGCCATCACCCATCTCCCTGGGGAGCTGTGGGATATGTGGAGCCAGGGATGGGGGCTGTCCCTGCCTGTCCCAAGAGAAGGGGTCAGTGGAAAGGATTCTGATGGACCTGGAGCCTTCAAAGGATTTATTGAGATCCCGGGACTGGGTCTGCAAAGCCAGACAGTGTTCCCAGGCTGTGGCTTGAGGAAGGGTGAGTCGAGGTGGTTGGCAGGACAAAGCCAGCTTGTGCTGGGCATGAATCACCCCATTCTTGTCCCTGTGGAGCAGATGCTGTGAGCCTGGCCAAGGGCATCCCCTTCCTCCTTTATTAACAGATCCTGCTTGCCTGATGCCTTCTTTGGCCTCATCACCCTGTGGTGTGATGGCAGAACCTCTTCCTGTGCCCTCCTGAGGCAGGACACGAGTCCCATTCCTTGCTGCTGCAGCTGGGACATTCCCTAAACCCTTTTATTTCTGACTGGCTCTGCACTGGGTGATGGCAGATCTCGTTACAAATTCACTTCTCAAACAGCCAGGATTTCCCCCCCCCGTTTTTCTTCTCCAAATTACTCAGCGCTCATCATGCTGAATTAATCCAACTGGCAATTTATCCTTTGTAAATTAAATATTAGGGCAGGGTGTAGTCATTAGCAGTGACTGCTGAGCAGAGGCTCCTGGTACTCTGCTACAGCAGCAAATATATTTCCATTTTCTGGTGCCTTTTAGAACCCTGTTGTCTGCTGGAGCTTTGGTGGCCACAGGAAGCTCATGGCTCGTTTTTGGGTCCACCCAAGGGAGTTGGGTCACCCAAGATGTGAGTAGGAAACGCAGCTATGTCACAGATCCATGGGGGCACAACTGCTGTGTGCAGGTGTCCTGATGTTCCTGTGGGATGGGCAATGCTTGGCATGGGATCACCATTGTTTCCCTAAAGCTTGATGCTACCCCAGACCCAGGGGGGATGCTGGGGATGGAGACCATCACCCCAAAATGAGCCCATCCACCATCCCCAGCAGGAGAGGGCTGCTGGGAACCTGGAGAAGATCCTGGGAAGTGAAGCTTTGCAGCCTCTTTTAATATTCTGTCTTGGGGGCACGGTAAGAACAGACATTTGGGATGCATTATTATTGCTGGAGCTTTATTGAACGCTGGTTATTGTTTTCAGATGCAATAAACCGAGCGGGGGAACCCACGAGACCGAAGGGTCAAAATATCCTTCAAGCAAATCCCAGCTCCCCCCTGCTGAGCTGCGGCCCCACTAATTACCCCTGGATTGTCTACGAGCCCGTGGCAATTAAAACCTAATTATGGTGAGTTTTCTTGTCACCACGGGTAAAACTGTGCCCCACTTAATGGCCAGGAAAACCCGTTCCAGGGAGGATGAGGGATGAGGTGAGGATGCTCTTCAAATATTGATGAAATTCCCTTGGCAAAACTGGATCTGTCAGCTCCACGGGTATTTTATTGATTAATACTGGTGTTGGACACGTCAGTCTTCATCTGGTGGTGCCCTGCAGGTTCCTGTTGTCTCCTGCTTGAAAAAGAAGAATAAACTTTGCTGCCTTCAGCAAGGAGCTGCCTCCTCCAGCACCAGTATTTGACATTATTTCCCATTTAAAGATCAGCCTTGATGTTGTCTCAGGGGTTGGCAAAACCCACCCCAGGGCAGGAGAAATGGGTTTGGGACTGTAGAAATAAAAAAAAAATCTTGAGGGGAATAAAAAACCTGATTTTGTTTGTTGTGGGGTGGGATGGAAACGGAATCCTGTGGGAGAAAAAGGTGGCTGGATATGGGGCATTCCTGCAGGGGGGACTGATTTATTTGTAAGAAAAATACTTAATATGGGTTGATGATTTGAAGCAAAACCAACCCCAGATCCTCTGCGTGTGGTCTCATGATGGTTTTGAGCATCTTCTCCTGGGGGTTCAATGGGGAGACGATGCAAACCCCTGACCCAATGACCTGGTGGGAAAAGCTTTGCCCGCCCCTAAAAATTTGCCGTGCGCCAATTTTGGGGCGCTTCGGGGAGTTGCCTGCCCCCAGCGCTATGATTTTTAGGGGTCCACAGGGCGAGGGGAAGGGGTGGCTGTCCTCCCCCATCTCCCCCGTGCCGAGGATGCGGGGACCGGGCGCCTGCAGCTCCCGGGATGCTCTTCCCTCCCTCCCTCCTTCCTCCTCCTCCTCCTCCTCCTCCTGCTGNGGGGAGGGGGGAACCAAATCCCCGGTGTGTTTTTTGGGAGGGATGGGGGGGTTGGGGTGTGGGGACCCCGCGCTGGCAGGGCGCAGGGCAGGGAGCGCTGGGATGGGGGGTTCAGGTCGGGGATGGGGGGGAGACCCCCGTTAACCCCAGCTCGGACCCTCGCCGGGGCGTCCCAAACCTTCGGCATCGCTGTCCCGGCGAGCGCGGCGCATCGGAGAGGGAGAGAGTGGCTTTATGTCAGTGTTTGGGGTTTTTTTTTAATAATTATTATGCTGATTTTTCTAATTAACGCGCTTAATCGGTGCCTGAAGCGAGCGTGGGCAGCGGCGAGAGGAAAACCCCCGCTCTCCCAGTGCCCTTCCATCTGCTGCCGCCCCGTTCCCGGCAAAACAAAACCCTTCGTCTCGCCGGGAAAACCCGGCCTTGGGCACCGCTGCTGCCTGCGGCCGCTCCCGACGAAGGCGATCCCACCGTGAGAGCCCTGGGAAGAGAGGGTCTGGCATCTCCCCATAGCGCCAGGGGGGATGTTTCGGCGAGTGTGTGTGGTGGGAATGCCCGGGAGCCGGGGTAAGGAAGGGAAAATCCTCCCGGAGGCCTCGGGAGGGGAGGACGTGCCCCGTGTGCGGCTCCAGGACGCGTCTCTCTCGCCGCCGAACAGCGGGCTGAGGAGGATTTATTAAGTGGTCTGAGCCTGTTTTTTCACCATCCCTGAGCATCCTCTGCCTGGTTGATGGAGGTGCTCTGGTAACCTGGTGATCCCAAAGGGATAGGAGGGGTCCCTGCTGATCCCTCATCCGATCCTGGTGTGGACAGAGCTGCTGGGAGCGGGATCTGGGCATGTTGGTGCAGGATAAACCCTATCCCAACGCATTGTGTGTGCCTGGAGCCCTGTTCTCCCACAGGACAAGCGTGTTCCCAGGGAGAGAGGAGGATGCTTGCCCTGAGACAGCAGGGAAAGGACCGGCTGGGCCGTTCCCAGTTGAGCTTTCCATGTCAGGTCTTTGCAGGGTGAGCTGGTGGGGTTTTATTGTTCTGGGGAGCGGAGAACAAAGGAAAAACCTTCCTCCAGGGGCTTTTTGTGCTCCTCAGCTCAGACAGCGGGCATGGGATGCGTCTCTCCCACCGGGATAGGAGGGTGATGCCCGGTGGGTTGGTGCCGGCTGCTCAGCAACTCCGATCCCCATCTCTTGGCGAGATGAGCTAATTAAAGTCTTGTGGTGGAGATTTTGGGGAAGCTCTGCTGAATTTCCATGTCTTCTCTGCCAGGCTCTACCTCTGACTGCTCTTGGAGTCGGGTGGTGGAGAAGAGGGGTTGCCCAGGCTTTGCCAGCTGCTTCTGCCGAGGCTTTCCATGGGATGGACACACCGGGCAGGGCAGAACCCTGGATCAGTGATGGAACTGATGGGTTTGAGTTCCACTTCCAGCCCCGGCTTCTAATGATGTGTCCAGCCCCTAATGAACTCCTCACGTTCACAGATGGGATCCACACACTTTGCTGGACTCTCCCTAATCCCTGTCCTTAATTATCTGTGTCATTAGAGTTGCTCGCTCCTCCAGCTCCGGGCAGGGAGTTAACAGCAGCTGCTCCAGCAAGGCACTGAATTCCACAAAGGAATAAAGCCTTTGAAAATGTAAATATAAGAGGAGGAACTGTCTGTGCACACTGATTTTGAGGGATGTCCACCATGGAGATCTGCCATGTAGGGTGCCTTCCAGAGGGTGCTTTCCAGAGCTGGGATCGGAGCATCCTCCCGCTCCCCAGCCCACCCTGGAGGGGAAACCCACACCTGGAGTGAAAACATCCCTTTAAAACCATTTTAAACTCTGGAGCAGACATACTGACATCTCCAAGCCTGTACTTTTATAGCTTGTGTCATCCCTGTCCTTGCAACCAACATCAGAGGTGGATGCCAGGCTGCAGGATGTGGGAATGCTGAGACAGGGCCCTTCCCCACGCCTGTTTCCAGGGGTTTTCAGCTGGCAGCAACTCTCAGGTTGAATCCTGCTCATTAATTATTTGGCAATATCTCTAAATCCCATGTATTCTGTTGCTTATTCTCTTGGATAAAGTGATGGCCCCATTGCTTTAGCTTTGAATATTCCAGAGCGGGTTCAGGCTGGCAGCACAGAGTCTGTTTCTCCACAACTTTCTCTATTGGGCTTAAAAAAAAAAAAAAAAAAGATTTATTTTATGTTATTTTCCCCCTTTTGGTTGTTTGCTTGCTCTGGGTGTAGCCTGAGGACTGTGTGAGGAGCAGGGATGTGGTCCCTCTCCTGCAGAGGTTGGTGTCCTGGATTCACCCGGATCCCTCTGGGCTCCCATCCCTCTCTCCCCATCCCAGGCTGAGACCCCCCTTCATACACTGCTGCCAGGAACAGTTGCATGAGCAGTTCTGGCTTTGCAGTGAGGAAAGGAAATGATACTTTCACGCTGCTCGTTGCAACTCCTGGTTCTCTTTTTTGGTGTTTCTTAAGTTCCCCTCACTTTCCTTTCACGCTTCTCCCTCCTCCAGCTGTGATCCTTGTGTTTATCGAGCTTTTTCTAGGAAAACCCTGTGTCTTCTTGGAAGGGAAGAGGAAAAGCCCCCAGTATTTGCTGATCTCTTGCCTTTCCAGCTGCTGACCCCTCGCATGTGACCGGGGGTTAGGCTGGAAAGTGTCCTTGGAGGAAGGAAGAAGGGATTTGGCTGTCGGGGAACGGAAAAACCGAAGGAGCCACCCTCCCTCCTGGTTTTCCTTGGGACTGGCGGATGCTCGGAGTGGTTTCGGGCTGGCGCAGGCTGCGGCTGCTCTCCAGGATGTGCTTTGCCTGCCGGAGAGCTCTGGGCTGCAGCGGTGGCAGCACCACAGGACGCTGCTCCCGGCTGGTCCGGCTGCGCCGGGGTGTGGATCAGCATGGGATGGCAACGGCCGCGCCGCCGGGAAGGTGGGTGGGAGCGGTGGAATTGGGCAGGATGGGGGTGGGTCCCTGCTTTGGGGGGAGCAGCAATTTGGGGGGAGCCAGGTGAGGCACAGCAGGGCTGGGTTCTGCCCGGCCATAAACTGCTCTACTGGAATGGCCAGTGAAGGTGGGTTGCACCACCCGTGGGTGCCGCTGCTCCATGTCCCTCGGCTCAGGGGTGACTGGAAGAGGTTCCTTGTGGAGAACCACTCTGCCCAGGCTAGGCTGGCATCCTCCATCGGCTCTTCCATGCCATCCCAAGGATGCTGGGGTGCTCCTGGGTTTGCTGCCACGCCAGGACCATGGTGGGATGCAGCCCATGCCGGTGAGGGATGCTCGGAGTCCCAGGGGATGGAAGGTGCAGGGGTGCATCGTTTGAAACAAGGCAGCACCGAAGGAGGACTCAGGACATGACACCTGAAATTAGATCCACAAAATCCACGGAGAGATTTCTTCTCCTTTTTGGAATTTAGTTGTTGTTTTTTTTTTCTTTAATTGTAAATCAGAATGGCCCGAAATCACAAAGCCATGTCCATGTAGAACCAAGCAGGGAGCTGGCTCCCTTCCTTCTGTTATTTGCAGGTTTAAAAATCTCTAAATGTGCTGAAGTTTGGTTCTCCTCTCTAATCCCGGGTCTGTGAAGGAGGCTTTAACCTGAGCTCACGCCGTTGGAATTCCCTGCTGCGCCTGGGAGAGGCTCCTCGCCTCCAATCGCTTCCAGATGCTGTTCCTGCTCCGGCTCTTCCCCTTTGCAAAATGTCTCCCCCCAGCCCGACCAAGTTTTCCCGGCTGGATTCAACATCCCGATATCCGGCCAGGCTGAGTCAGCCGAGCCTTAATGTTTTAACCAGAGGCTGATGCCAGCGGCGGGGGGTTGGGACTCGCCCCGGGGCCTTGCCCAGGGAGCCCCGGGGTGGATCCCCCGGCAGGGTTTGAGCCTCTTGCGACATCGAGTGGTTTTTGAATTTCTTTTAAAACACAGATACGTGAGCTGGGATGGAGTTCTGGGTCCCTCTGCACCCCCTGCCTGTGTTGCCAATGGGGCAGAGCTTCCTTGAACCCTGAAATGGGGGGAATCTGAGGCAGGAGGGTGCTGAGGAGGCTTAAATGCTGCTCTGGGGCTTTGCTGATGGTGTGTGCACACTGCCAGCCCAGCATTCCCACAGGGGATCATGAAACACCCCTGGATGGGAATTAAACCCCCATCCTGGCTGCTCCATGGCTGTTGGGCTTGTCCAACCCCTTGGCATGGGGTTTATGGGGTGGGATTTGACAGCATGAGGATGGATCAGACCTGTCTGGGTTGGGAATGGAGGAGAGTTCTGAAGCATCCAGAGGAAAAATGAGGTAGAAAGTGAGGAGTAAGGGAGAAAAATGCAGAGAGAAGGGACGCAGGTGGATTGGGAGGATGCAGGACTGACCAGGACCAAGGTGTGGGAAGGAGGATGGTGCCAGAAATGAAAGGGAGAGAAGGGCTTTAAGGGGTTAAACGCGGTGCTGCCTCCGAACAAGGCTCAGGAGCGGTGCCAAAGGCTGGGAAGTCCTCGAGCCCCTCCCTGTGCGATCACCAGCGCCGCTTCCAAACCGAAAAAGAGAAGGAAAAAAAAAATAATCACAAAGAACTGTCTGTTCAGGCACATTCGGGCTCAACAGGTTTTGCTCCCGGGCGGGGTCCGGTATTTGGGGTGGGGGAGCCGAAAGCCCGGCTGTCAGAGCCGGCTCTTTATGCAACTAAACATGTAATTTGTCCTCAGAAATCTTACCCCGGGCTCTTTTCTCACTGCCTTTTTCCTCGGAGGGGGGTGATGGCAGCTCTCGAGGGAGGGAAGGGGTGGGCAGGTCCTGCTGCAGGGCTGGAGGAGCTGGGGGGGGATTGTTCAGTTAAAATGTGGGTGAACATGAGGTTCTGGTGGTCACAGCACAGCACCTGCCCCAACACCTGGTCCCGCTGCCAAAGCCCTGCATCCCCCAGCACGTTCAGCTTCTTCAGCATCCTCGTGGTCCATCAGCATCCACCCTGGAGCTGGGGCTTCCCAGGCCCCTTTGCTGCCTAATTAACAACGTCGCTGCTTAATTCCCCCTGCATTTACAAGTTAAATCGACAGATTATCTGTATTATGCAAACGCAGCTTTAAATCTTAATTATTTATTTGCATGGAGTGTCTGGAAATCAGCGGCTTTAAGCCTGGTGATGCTGTTCTCTTGGAAGCACAGACTTTTGCTCGGAAATAAACCCAAAATACGCCCTTTTTTTCTTTTTATTTTTGGTCTGGTGGGTGATGCTCAACACCCCAGCTTGGAAACATGTCTATTTTTTCCTTTTATCTTTTTTTTTTTTTGGGGGGGGTGAGTTTATTGTGGGAGGCTCATCCTTAAATAGCAGTGGTTTATTTTTAGGTCGGTGCTTTGGATAATCCGGCTTGGCTGGGCAGCTTTGCTTTGCTTTTCTTCCCATTCCCAGGGATTTGATAGAATATAGGTTTATTAAATTATTTTACTTTTAATAAAATAGTTTAATAAATTCAGTAAATTATAAATAGAATTTAAAAACTACAGTTGAGGCGGAGGTTCTGCTGGTGGCGGCTCTTCCGTTCTCTCCTGGCCAGGGAGCATCCGCTGGGATGACCATTAGGGAAACCTCTTCCCAAAAATCGCATCCCACACTGGAATTACACCTTTGGCTCGGCCAAAGGATGGTTGGGAAGCAGCTGGATTATCTCCCACTGAATGCTTGCTGAGTGAATAAGCTGCTCGTCCCGGGGCAATAGCGATTGGGGTGACGTGAGGGATGTGCCGGGCTTGGAAACACCTCACTCATGCCAAGTGGAGACGTTTTCTCTGGAGGAGGATGAGCTCACCTGGCTTTTATTCCCCTCCCAGCCCAGCTTTTGCTCTCTCCCCCCTCGGGAGGTAATTTTAACCGAGGGAGGTTGGCGCCGGCGATGGAGCTCCGACGGACGGACGGACAGACGGCTGCCTCGCTTCAGGTCTGGCTGGTGGAAGGGGGACAGACTCCATCTCCATCTCCCCCTCCTCTATTTTAACAGCCCTCAGCGGGTTTGGTCCTTGAGGGGGAGGATGATGACAGGAGGGATTTGGTGGCTGATCCCTGCCCTCCTTGTGTCCCCTCCTGCCTGGGGAATACCTGTCTCCCCACAGGGATGCTCCTACACCAGGGCTGAGCCCCTCAGAAGTCCTGGCTGGCTTTAGTCTTTGACAGGGGAAGGGATGTTTTCATTTTTCCCAAAGCCACGAGCATCCCAGAAGGAGACATCAGGGAGCTGGGCACAAGGTGCCCTTTCCCCCCTCAAGTTTGGGAATCGTCATTTAAACAATTAAACTGATAGGCAGGAGGGGAAATGGAGGCCGACAGCATACCTGGAGAGGGAAAGGAGCAAACTCCAGCTTGTTTAGGGTTTCTCAAGCGCTCTGGGACATTCATTTCCTGCTGGGATCAGCTGCCGGATGGGTTGAGCCGCCCGCGGCAAGTTGTGGAGACAGCGGTTCCTGACCTGTCGGATGCCGGATCCGTGATGGGATTTTTCTGGACCTTGGGCTGGGAACGGCCGATTGCATCGGCCAATGGTGGGGAGACCGCCTGGGAGGCTGGAAAACAATGCCAGGAAGACCAGCAGCGATCCAGCTCCTGGCTCTTCTAGTCGAGCTGGAAAGACCAGCTTGGGGCAAGACCTCAGATCCTCCCGGCCGGGCCGAGCTGCTCTAAGGCACCACAGTCTCCTGCTCATCTGGGGCTGCAGGATCCTCCTGGGATCCCCTTGCCCACCCCAAGGCAGCTCTGAGCATCCTCATCCTCCTCCACACGGGGCTGATGCTGCACCATGAAGTGCTGTAGCAGGAGCTCCCCTGGGAGGGTTTAACCTCGTGTGTGGATCCTACAATTCGTGGCTCTAAATCAAAAGGCTCCCGGTTGGCAGCGATGTCGGATGCTCCGGTGGATTCAGGGCTGACTCTGGTGCCGGAAGGTGAATTCTGTGACCCCGAGTGCAGCTGGTTTGGCTGCTGATCATCCTGAGCCCTCTGGGTTAATCACTCCCCGAGGCAAATGATGATGGAAGGAGGAAGCAGATGCTCTTTGGGTGGAGAGGGAATGGGTGATGCCAGGATGGAGCCATCCCTGTCATCCAGGAACAGGTACAGAAAGCCTGGTCCCTGCAGAGAAGTATCCAGAAGAAACCACGCTGGGTGTTTTCCTTCCCCATCCCCATGGGATGTTATTTTAATGGGATATTAAGAGCAAAGCATGCTGTGGGGAGGGCTTGCACCTCTCATCTCTGCTTTTCCTAGCTGGAGGAGACGGAGAGAAGTAAGGGAACCTCTGGCCCTTCAGAGCTTCCCCTTGGAAGCACCTTCCCTGCCAGGGCTCGAGCAGCAGCTGGGAGTGAGCCTCGTCCTCCTCACCTGTATCCCTGTTTTTTTGCACTGAACAGGATTGAGGTTCTTCCTCGTGTGGTTTATCCCAGGGACTGACTGGGATAGCAGTGGGCTTGTGCCACCTGGCTGGCTCGTTATCCTGCTCCCTCCACCTGGATGGCTCATTTTCTCCCTCAGCCCATCTTGCCCCTCGGTATCTGGGATAGTTATTCAGGCTGTGGAGTGGCTGCCCCTGCAGAGAGGCTTTCTCTGAGCAGCACCACAGCAGGAAGGTTTCTGTGTCTGGCAACTTCTCAGCAGGGCTTTTGCTTCCTCAGATTGTGAGGATGTGCAGTTGGGAAAGTTTTTGGGGAGAAGATGGTGGAGATGTGGGATTAAGCAGTGTTCTCCACGTGGGCAGGGCTGCATCCCCTTTTCTCTGGGAAAGGGCATCACTCCATCTCCTGGGCTCTTCCTAAAATTCCGAGTGAGTCAGGGAGGGGGCTCTGAGTGGGAAAGGCCAGGAGATGTTGGGGAAACCTGTGGTGAGGTCTGTGCTGTGCTGTGCTCTGCTCTGCCACGCCTCCTCCTTACGAGCCGCCGGCAGCCAAGCCCTGGTGCTGCCGGTGCCTGCGGAGGTGGGTGGGAGGTGGGTGGCTTTTTGGAGAGCACAGACTCCTCTGTGACGTGGTGACTCGTCAAGGCCCTGCTCCTGCTCCTCTGGGGCCGGCTCCCCATCGGTGCTCCGAGCTGCCCTGGCTGGGGATCCAGAAGGATCCGTGGATCCTCCAGAGGCGGATGGCTGCGGAGCGAAGCGTCCCTTGTGTGCTGCCAGTGTGGGTGTTGTAGCCCTGAGGATGTTCTCCCTTCTCCATTTCCTAGGGGAAGAGAGGACGGCCCCGTAGATCCCGCCGAGCTCCTGCCTGCTCCTCCTGGACCAAGAGGACGGACCGTAAGTAGCCATAACCTGCTGCCAGTTTATCCCTGCCCTGTTGGGACCAGCTTCAGCCTCTCCCACTGCTGGGGATGCAGGAAAAGGTCTCCCTGAGACAGGAATCCTCCTTCCAGTGTGGGTTAACGAGGGGTGCGAGGTGATGGAGCGGGTTATTTTCTGGAATCTTCCTCCCTGACCATTAACATGGGAGAAAGGAGCAGAGAATATCCCCAGGGCATTCAGGGCTGACAGACTTGAGCTTGAGCTGAGGGGTTGCCCTGGGGGTTCTGCTCCTCCAAGTTTAGTGCAAAACAGGAAGCAGAGGGGAAACCACAGATGGGGGGTTAAGGTTCCCCGTGAGCGTTACAAAGAGGGTGGTGACTGCAGGCAGCTTCTGAGCCCCCAGAAGGGGACTCCTGGAGTCCAAAGCAACTAGGGATGGGAGCAGACCATGGGATAGCTCAGCCCTGGGGCTTGAGAACCTACCCCTTTCCCCTGGTGAGCCAGATTTGGATCAGGCTTTGCTTGAGTTTGGGTTGGGGATGGGCTGGAGCCTCTCCATGGTTTAGTTTTTACCTCCCAGGACTGTAAGGGAGCGGGTGCTCCCTGTTGGATGCTCTGCCTGCTGCTCCTGGGGGAGCGGGGAGAGGCTGCCTGCACCTTGCCTGCACCTTGCCTGCATCCCCAGCTCGCTGCCTTCCCCCTTTCTGCCACTTTTTGGGGGTGATTTAGCCCAAAATGTGGGTTTCAAAGCTGCCTTGCCAAAGCCACTCTCCCCATTGCCACCTGCATCCCTGGATGATCCCTGAGGATGGAGATACTGCAGAGTAAACTCAGCACTGAGGTGACAGTGGGCAGCAGATGGGGACAGGGCAGGGCAGGTGGGAGGAGGGGCTGTCTGGGTTGGTGGTGGGGGCTCAGGGATGAGATCCCATCATCTCTGCCAGGTGTCCACCCTCATCTCCTTAGCAGGGGGTCGTTCCCCCGTGAGTGGTTCCACTTGCTTCCCGCAGCTCGGCCACGACCTCTGGAGTGCAGCACCCTGCATCCAGCAGGAAAGGGTCTTTATTTTAGTTGTTTAAGTAGTAAAGAGTGATTAAACCTATATAATGTAAATAGTTATATATAACCTGTAACACTGCAGCTGAACTCCCCGAGGTGGAGCCCATGGTGGCCTGGGGTTACCCCAGAGCTGTGGGATGCTCAGGTGTACCCCACACAAGTCCGTGTTTTGGGGCTATAGGAAGGCACTTGGGTCCCACCCTGTGTTTTTAGTGCTGCAAGGATTAAAAATATAGGGGGAGAGGAGAGGGTGGAGGCAGCACTGACCTGAATTGAGTTTTGGCTCTGGAGCACATTAAAACCAACATTTCCATGGGAAGGCAGAAGCAGCCCAGATTTATCCTGGGGACCTGCCACCATGGAAAGACTTGTTGTACCTGAGCTTACTCGCTGTTGCCTGTTTCAAAATTGCAGCCTGGTCACGGGTGAATGTTTTGTTAAGGCTCACATGTCAACGAGGTGTTGTTCTCTCCTATCGTAAATCTCTGGCCGGGTTATTGTGTGCCTGGGATACCACGGACTAAGGAAACAGCTCCGTGAAGAGGGCAATTAAGATTCCTTTAAAGTGACTCGCAGGGCTCTTAAAATAGGATAAATGTGGGTATCAGTGCACGGGCTGGGCTGGCTCCGTGCCCTCCTTTGGGCTGTGCCCCGTGTCCAGCGGGATTGATTTTTGCAGTGCTGTGTCCTCATGATCCTCTGCCTGCCCCTGACCCACTGCACTTGCAGCTCCTGCTCTTGCTGTCGCTCTGCCCTGATGGTTTTTGGCAGCCCTTGTCCTCTCCCAGCATCCCTGGTCCCCTTTCAGTATCCCTGTTTCCCCCCCAGAATCCCCATCCCATGCAGCATCCCTTGGAGGGGAGCTCAAATCCAGACCCTGCTGCCTTTTGGGCTTGTGACAGCGGTTGTTGTAATCCCACAAGGATTTTCTCCCCGCTGTGGATCTCAGTTTTTCTTCCCAGCTTGGAAAAAAAAAAATTCCCCGAGCACCTGGAGCTCGCAGCAGCCGGGGCGAGGAAGGTTTGGGATGCCAGGCTTGGGGATTTGGGTGCCTTTGATGATCTGCCAAGCACAGGCAGTGCCTGGAGTTGGCTGGATCCTTTCTTTCCCTGCAGGATCGCCCCCGGCCGCCTCCCAGGTTGTGCTCAGGCTCTGGCACGCGGTGGCTGTGCCGGGGCAGGACCAGGCGGCGTGGGGGGTACATCGGCATCTGCCCGAGCTCCTCCGGCAATCCCAGCCCTACCACGGGCAGAAATCCCGTGGGATGGGGGCTTGGAAGATCCCAGGGCTGTAAACTGCTTCCTGGGGGGTCGATCCTGGTGGTTGTCCTCAGTGGAATGTAGGATCTGCGCTGCTGGTTCCTGAAAGCTCCGTGTGCCTGGAAAGCTTGGCTGGGGTCGGAGGGGTCTGAGCTGTCCTGGCTGTCTGTCTGTCTGTCTGTCTCCCTCCCAGTGGTTCCCACTGCTGAGAGTGAATGCCCAGGGACTGCTGGTGCATCCCTTCCTCGGGCACAATCCAACACTGCTCCAGTTAAAAATAAATGCGTGTGTTTTTTGGGGATAAACTGTTGGAGATGCTTGTTCTCCACCGAGCATCCTTCTCGTCCGGGGAAGCTGGACCAGGCAGTGGGTGGCTCTGTATCCCATGGACACGTGGGATGGGATGGTGGGAGCACAGGAGAGGTGTCCTTGCCTCGTGTCACGCTTTTCCCCAATCCAGGAGTTACCATGGAAACATAAAAGTACTAAGAGCTTTTGCTGCATGGCCTGCTGGTCCTTGATGCTTTGCTGGAATGGCAGTGGGTGCCTGGAATCACCATCCATCCATGTTGGGATGGGCTGGGGGGATTTATAACCACCCCCCCACCTCTGTGCTTGTTCCATGGCTTTAAATTCCCTCTTAGTTTTGCTTGGGAGCAGCTTGGCCAGTGTGTGCTGCCACTCTGTGGACTGGCATGACTTAAATCTGGAAATGCTGGAGCTGTTGAGGTGGAAGGATGAAAGGTTGGATGGATGAAAGGATAGATGGATGGAAATACAGGGATGAGCTCCTCTGAAGTCCTCCCCCAGCAGGAGGGTCAGCCCCTCGGGGTGTTGCTGGCATCTCCCAGGGGACATGGTAAAAAATTGCCAGGCAAAATCCCTCTCCAGGTCGGAGGGAGACAGGGAAACTCCATGAGGTTTGAGCTCTGCAGCATCCCGGGATGGGGCTTTCCTGGAACACAGGGTGGGGAAGGGGGGAAGGGCAGCGGGGTTTTTGAGTGCTTTGTGCAGTGATAATCCCCAACCCAGGAGCTGTGGGGGTGCTGACATCAAAGAGGGGCTTTTCCAGTTGCTTCTCCCAGGTGTGGGGAGCTGAATCCAGCCGGGACTTTCCCCTCAGCTCTGGGGCTTGCTGGGGCAGGTGATGCCCTGGACCGACCCCAGGGGAGCTGTGGTGGATCCCACCCATGAGAGGGATGAGCACAGAGTCTCTCCCTGCTGGATTGGGATGCTGTGGTGGGGGATCTGGAGAGGATGTTGTGATGAGAGGTCTCTGCTGGGGGACCTGGCAGATGCTGGGGGTGGGTTCCGAGGGCCCTGTGATGGGACAAGGATGGTGCAGGGGCTCTGAGGATGCTGTGATGGGACAGGGATGCTGCAGGACCAGGGATATTGCAGGACTGGGGTTGCTGCAAGAGGGCTCCAAGGATGCTGTAAGACCACTGGCTGTCTGGGAAGCTCTGAGGATGCTGTGATGGGACAGGGATGCTGTGGGGTCTGAGGACCAGGAACGCTGTGGGGACCAGCAGGACCCTTTGGCATCGCTGCCCCTGGCAGCCCTGTGAGGAGCCAGAGCACTGACTCGGGGTGTTCAGACCTTCCCACTGTTGGCAGCTCTGGTTTGGGCTGTGGATCTGGTAGGGCCGAGCTTGAACTCATTCCAGAGGCACCACGGGCGCGGGGGCAGCTGGGTGTGCTCTGTTTTGCTCCACATTCCCCGAACGCTTCACCAAACAGTGCTCCTTCTTCTCCCCAGGGATTATTAGCCGTGTTTGCCTTAGATAAATTTTGCATCAGGCCCAGCTTGTGCGTACAAGCCTGGGAAAAGATCATAAAGCCTTCAAAAAAAAAAAAAATCTGGTATGTAAAGGCAAACACTGTGGGGAGAGTGGATTTTCCTTGTGGGAGGGGTGAAGCGGGCTCGGTGGGGTGTTTTGGCACCCAAGGAAGGAGCTGGGGGGTGAATTTGGTGCTAAATTTGGGTCCTGATGCCCAGCAGCATCCCTGCCCTGGGTGAAGAGGGGTGCTGAGGCCCCCTCAGGAGCATCACCAGCCTCCAGCTGTGGTGGTGGATTTCCCCTTGGGGCTTTCGTGGCCAGTTTTGCATAGAACAAAACCCCCCAGGAAGCACAAGCTGCTTTCCACTTTCCCCTAATTTTATTTTTCCCAAGCAATTCTAAGATGTAAAGGGGTGAGACCCCCCCAACTCCTCCTTCCTATGTGCTCCCACCCTCGAAGATCCAGTTCTGGGTTTCATCCTTCCAGGCAGGAGGGTCTTGTTGAGCCAGAAATACGGGTGCAGGATGAGAGCTGGGGTGTAAATTGGGGCTGGGGGGGGGTTGGGGCCCCCAGGTGATGGTGGGGCACGATCATCCATGTTTCATGGAGGAGAAGCCTTTCAGGGAAGACAGGTTTCCCAGGGGACCACCTCACCAGTCCCTGTCTCTGTCCCCATCCCGCTGCTGTCAACTGGACAGTTTTCTTTGCCTGATGTCCCATCCCACTGCTTCTAGCACAGTTTAATTGTCCTTAATTCCCTTTTAATTGCCCTTGCTACCCTTTTTAATTAATTGCCCTCCTGCCCTTTTAACTTCAGGAACCCGTGACAAGGAAGGGAAGAGCCTGACTCTGGTGGGACCATCTTGGGTCTGGTTTCCTCTCCTTCTGGATACATTTTTGCCCCCAAAACCGCTGCTCTTGACTCCCTCCTGGCTGGATGAGGCTGTGGCCCTGCCAGGCAGGTGGCAGGTGCCGGGTTCATTAGCGGCGCTTCGTTAGGCAGGAAGGGGTGTGAGGGGGGTGCAGGGAGGGGTGTGAGGTGGTGCCCCCCCTCCCCAGGTGACTCATCCCTCGAGACTTTGATGGAGAGAAGCTGATTGCCAGCCCGGGTGTGCTCCTTTGCCCTTGGCTGGCATTTAACACTCCTTCCTCTCCCACACCGAGACACTGCTCGGAGCAGGGAGGAGCTCAGTTACGGGCTGGCAAAGCCGAGCCCATCCCTGAGCCGGACTTAGAGCAGGATTCACTCCCGGGAGCGAAGCCTCCCGTGTATCCCAAAGCTTCTCCCAGCTGGTAAGTTAATTTTCCATCCTTGCCATGTGCTGGTGGGATGGGCTGGGCCGATGCCGGGATGGCTCCGATCAGGGCTCTTTGCTCCTTGTTCCAGGAGCGAGAGGTCTCGGAGGAAGACGAAAGTCGCGCCGCTTCCCCCGGCGGTGTTTGCGCGGGCACTGAGCTGGGGGCACCCCCTTCCCCGGGCCAGGATGGAGGAATCGAAGGTGTTGGAGATGCCTGGAGTTCGTGATGTTCTGTGGTTTGACCCCCCTCAGCTGCTCCTGCCCTTTCTGGCTCGGTGGCGGCGGTGGCACGTTGGGCTTTGTAGCAGCTGGTGCCAGGTGGATGCTTAAGCTGGGCTTAAAATCACCACTCCTGGGATTTTGTGGGTGAAACCCCACTGAGGGCTTGTTTTCCTTCCTCTTTAATTCCTTTTTTTTTTTCTTTGTCCTTTAACCTGTAGGGCTGAAGCTCCTCAGGAAGCTTGGGGGCTTGCCTGGCTTTGATAAACGCTACAAACCAACCCTTTGGCAGCACAGAAATGTGGATTTAAATAAATAAATCCCTTGGGGAACCCTTGCACCATCACAGATGGGCAGGCAGGGGGTGATGCCTATTGGATGGGGTTTTGGAGTGGCTCCTGTGGGTTTTGCCCTCATCCAGTGCCATTCCCTGTTTTCCCCCTGCAGGTGACCAGCCACGATGAGAGCTCCGGCCCTCGCCTGATCCCTTTCCTGCTCATAAAAATGATCAACAAGTCTCGTGAGTCCCATCTCCCTCTGTCCAAGCAGGGTTGGGGGGGGGACTGGGGGATTTGCATGTGGGAATCTGGGGTTTGGGGGTTGGATGCTGCTTCGCTGCAGCTCCAGCTGGGTGATGGAGTGCTGGGATATGACAGGCAAAGTCCTGGCAAGGAGGGAGGTTTTGGGGTCCTTGAACCTCTGGGCTTGGGCACCTGGAACTTTGTGGTACAAAAATGGGGTGGAGGCACCTGGAAAGACGGATGTTTGCCCAGCCTTTGACAGAAGATGGAAACAGAAATGTCATGGTGGCTTTTGGAACCAGGACAAAATCACCTGGCTCTGTCTCACAACTGCTGCTCTCGGGAGCACGGTGTCAGCCAAACCCCGGCCACTCCCCATCGGAGCTCTGCCAGCCTGGATCTACCAGGAAATTCCCCAGAGGGCTGTGGGACCCCACATCCCATCATCCAAACCCCAGGGTACCGGCTTGATGGTGTTTTTTCTCTCCCCCTCCCCTCTGGGCACGCAGGAGGGAAGATACTCGGGGTGCTGGCGCTGTTTCTGGTGATGGTTTGGTACTCGATCTACCGGGAAGACAGGTACACACAGCTGTGAGTGCCTTTCATCCGAGTTTAAAGGACCTCCTGCCCTTTCTTTCACTGCCAGGAGGTGGCATCCTCCCGCCTGTCCCGCACAGGGATACAGGAGCGTGGTCTGGCTGGATCCCGGGGGAGCGGGGAGGCGGCAGCGTCCTCAGCTGCTGCCGGAGGACGGGAGCACGACACGAGGTTCCCCCTCGGTGTGTGGTGGTGGTCGGGCTCGGCGGGGTTTTTGGTGAATGCCGGTGTTTTCCCGAGCCCGGGAGGATGGGAAAACCCTGCTCTCCTCCCAGTGCCAGTGATGCTGATGGAGATGGGGAAAGCAGAGAGTGTGAGGTCCATGAGCAGGGCAAGAGAGACCTCTTCTGATGCGAGGCTGTAAGCCCAGCAGATAAACATCCAAGGCAGTGCTGGCCTTAAATCCGGCCGGAAATATCTCTGACATGGCTTGAATCCCACCATGGGGTGCTGGAACCCCCTTTGCCAGCACGGGGGTGCAGAGGAACAGGCATCATTTGATTTAATTAACCCCTTCCCTTACAGCTTTTATTTCCCCATCCAAGAAAACAAGACGATGTGTCCCCTTGGGGAGGTGGAGAAGAAAGCGGCTCAGCTGATCGGGAAGTGAGTTTTGGGGCTGGGAGGAGGGAGTGGGGGGACACACAGCCAGGACCCCCCTCCCTGTGTCACCCCCCCATCCTGGTCTCACTGACCCTTTGCTCCTCGGCAGCTACACGAGGGACCACCCGCTCTTCTTGCAGCTGAAGGACTATTTTTGGGTGAAGACGCCGTCACTCTACGAGCTGCCCTATGGCACCAAGGGAAGTGGTGAGTGCTGGCAGTGCTCTGTGGGTCTGTCTGTCCTGCTGCTGCTCCCTGGGGTTTCAGTTTCCCTCAGAAAAACTGCTGCAGGTTGCTTTTTCAGGACTGTTCACCTCCCCCATCCCAGTTATTTGCTTGATTTTTAGACTCTGCAGTTGGTGTCTCCTTGCTCTGGGTGTGTGTGGGCCCTCTAAAAGGGTTTAGGGTGGACCTGGCTTTACTAAACCCCAGCCATGGATTATCCACCCAGAGCTAGGATTAATGGCAGGAGGAAATCCAGCAGGGATGGGGCAGCACCCCAGGCCTTGTGCCAGGCAGGAGCTGCCTTCCTCACCTTCTCCTGGCCCTTGCTTTGCAGAAGACGTCCTCCTGCGCTTGCTGTCCATCACCCACTACTCCCTGCCCGAGAGCATCCAGAGGTAACCAGTCGGTGGGTTTAGGGGCTTTTCTGGTTTTGTCTTTTTCTTGTGGGGGGTGGGATTAATCTGCTGTGGGCCCGGGATTTGGCAAAATGAACCTCTGCAACCCAGGGGCGGTGGATGGAGTGCGGGAAAGGTTTGGAGACTGAGCAACGTACGGTCGAACCCCCCTTGGGGGTTAAAAGCAGCCCGGTTTTGAAGCAGGTCTGGTTGAGACGGGGCTTTCTCTCGCAGCCTGAAGTGCCGCAGGTGTGCGGTGGTGGGCAACGGCCACCGGCTCCGCAACAGCTCCATGGGCGACACCATCAACACCTACGATGTCGTGATCAGGTACTGCCCCAGCTCTGTCCCACTCCTCCCTCCCCGCTGCCACCCGCCGCGGGGGCTGACACCTGTGATGTGCCCGTGTCCCCCCACCCAAGGCTGAACAACGCCCCGGTCCATGGTTATGAGCAGGACGTGGGCTCCAAGACCACCATGCGCCTCTTCTACCCGGAGTCGGCCCACTTTGACCCCCAGGCAGAGAACAACCCCGACACGCTGCTGGTGCTGGTGCCCTTCAAGCCCATGGACTTCCAGTGGATGGAGGCCATCCTCAATGACAAGAAGAGGGTGAGCGTGGTGGGGAAGCGAGTCCGACCCCTCCCTGACTGCTCCGGAGTCCAGCCCTCATCCCATCCCACCCCTGGGGACATCTCTGTCCTCTTGCAGGTTCGGAAGGGGTTTTGGAAGCAGCCCCCGTTGATCTGGGACGCCAACCCGGAGCAAGTGCGCATCCTCAACCCTTACTACATGGAAGTAACCGCTGCTAGAGTGCTCAACCTCCCCATGAAGCAACCACGGAAGGTCAAACAGGTAAGGGGTAGGGATGGCCCGTCCCCCTGCACCCCCTGAGGGGGGACAGCCTTTCCCCGTGCGTCTCCCTGAAGGCCGTGGCTCTGTGCCCCTGTCCCCCAGAAGCCCACCACGGGGCTCCTGGCCATCACCCTGGCGCTGCACTTCTGTGACCTGGTGCACATCGCGGGCTTTGGCTACCCCGACTCGGGCAACAAGAAGCAAACCATCCACTACTACGAACAGGTCACGCTCAAGTCCATGGCTGTAAGTGTCTGCCCCACTATTTTGTCCACTCTCCCCCCCCCCATTTTTCCCCTGGGATGGGGGATGGCAACCTGGGAGAGCAGTGCTGTGATGCTGAGTGGTGTGGGAGCCTCTTCCCACAGGGACCTCTTGCTCCCCTCCCACTGTGGGTGTTGAGGCCCACTGTTGGATGGTCACCATCCAACTTCTCCCTGTAGCCCAGTGTCTTTGGAGGTGTGGAGAGCAAGATCCATCCCTGTGTGTTTATGTGTGAGAAGGGCTCATGGCCGGGGGGATGGGGTGGTGAGGGTTCTGTCCCTCTTTGTGGGGGGCTCAACTCCCCATCTGGTGAGGGGGGAAAGCTGGGAGGGTTGGGAGGAATGTACATGGCCCCTCCTTCCCGGGGTCACCCCCTGCTCCCCGTCCCGCAGGCGTCGGAGCACAACGTGTCACACGAGGCCGTGGCCATCAAGCGGATGCTGGAGCTGGGACTGGTCAGGAACCTCACCTACTTCTGAGGGTGGCAGGGACGTCGTCCCCCGCTGTGAGGGGACACCAGCGCCCGCCCAGAGGGGACACAGCGCCGGCACGGCCGAGGGCAGAGTGTCCTGGTCACAGTGCCCTGGGACTGCCGGAGCCAGCAGGGCCGGGGGCCGCGCTGGGCCGCGGGTCCCCGGGGCAGGGGCAGCTCTGGGGGGGCGCAGGGAGCCCCCGGCACCTTTTCTACCAACGCACTGAAGCTACCAAGGACTTGGAGGGGACTTTAGGGGTTGGGGGTCCTCCCTCCCAGCGGGCCTGTGGGGGTGAGGCGGGGCAGGAGCCCTTGCCTTGGACTTTCTCTTTCCCTTAATTCCCTCATCACTCGGACGAGGGCCCTGCCAAGGGGCTGATCTTGGGGGTCCTGGGACCCTCCCCGCAGGGAATGGGAGCCTTTGGGGGCCCACGTTGCCTCCTCCTTCCCCTGGACCCCCTCCCAGATATTTAATTCCCCCCCGTTTTTTTTTTTAATTTCCTTTTTACTCGGCAGCCCTGTCCTGTGCCTTAGCGCTGGCGCGGGGGCTCGTCCCCGCAGCCCCCCCAGGTGGGGGCACCCAGGGGTGCTTGGCCTCGGGGTCTGCCGGGGCCCTTTGGGGGTGCAGATTAATTTAATTAATTTAAATGCTTATTTATGGTGGAGCCTTCACCTGGGGCCCGCGTGCCACTGGTGTCAGGGACAAGGGGCCTTGGGTGGGGGACAGGAGGTGGGTGTTTGGGGTGTCCAACATCCCCCTATGGAGGGGTCGACCGGTGCCTTCTCCCTGCTGCTGTAGGGTCCCCTCTGCCCCCTGTGGGGTTGTGAGTGTTGGGGGAACCAATGGATGGGGGTGTTGGGGCTCATGCTGGCACCCAATAAAGGTCCTGCTGAGGCTGGGATGGGCTGGGCACTCCTGAGGCTTGATGGGGGGCATGTGAGGGAGTCTTGGGGCTGTGAGATGCAGAGAGGGTGGCCTGTCCCCATGTCCTTGTGTCCCCATGTCCCCTTACCTGCTGTGATGCCCCGTGTCCTGGCTCCCACGCTGGGCTTGTGGGCTCCCAGCTGCCCCGTGCCTCAGTTTCCCTCCACCACCAGCCATTTCTGCCCCCCCAGGGGTTCCCCCAGGAGGCCAGGATGGCACATCCAGGCTCCAGGCCAGGCCTGTGCCGGGCAGTGTCACCACGGAAGCCGATGTCCCCACGGGGTGGCCACCAGCCCAGGCGTGCCACGAGAAACACCTCTTGTATTGACCGCGGTGCCGCGATACAGCCGGAGAGGCCCTTCCCGGGGGGTCCCTGTCCCACCGATGTCCCCCCCATCCTGTCCCACACGGCGGGACCCCCCCGAAAACCCCCCCCGAAACGGACTGTATAAGTATGGACACCGAACACGACGAGGGAAGGGAAGGAGCCGGGTGGGAGAGGGCAGCGGGAAGCGGAGGCGAGCGGCTGTGGGGGCGCGGTGGGGCCGGCTCCGGCTCCCCGGGGGCTCGGCGCGTCCTCGGCGGGGGTGTGCTTAGCATGTACCGGGGAGAGGGGGGTTGGGGGGGAATGCTGGGCCGGGCCCCCCCCGCCCCCCCGCCCCCCCCCCGGGGGC
>VYXB01005130.1:25395-51485 GCA_013397135.1 Pachyramphus minor | reverse complement strand
ACTACGCTTTAATTACCCCTCCTTCGGCACGGGGGGGCTGTGCAGGAAGCAGAATAATTATCAACCAATTTCTCAGTTGCCTTTTTTTAGCTTCTCCCGTATTTATCGGGCGCCTCCAGCCCGGCTTCTCTGGGATCACAGCCCCAAAGCAGCCCTCAAATCCCCTTTCATTGCCCAGATTCTCTCCTCTTTAAGGCGGTAAGTGGCTGTGGAAATTCACCCCGCGGCACTTGCTGTTCATCTCCCGAAAGCCTTTGATGTGGCTGTTAAAGGCAATAAATTAAAGTACCTGAGTTTTCCTAGGGAAAAGAAAACCTGTATCAGCCACTGATTTACCTGGATAAATACAAGTGTCGCCGAGGATTAAACCAGTGCAACTAAAATGGGATGTGGAGGGTTTTTTTGGCTCTGTCAGCCCCCGAAACCCCCTAAATCCCCTAAAGCATCGCAGCAAAGGCAGGGTTTGGGGGTGTTAACCCTAGAAGGGTTTCACAAGTCCTGGCTCAGAAAGAAAAGGAAAAAACACGTCTCCTCCTTGGATTTGGCTGGTTTTTGGCGTGTGTGACCCAGGCAGGCAGGACAAGACGCAGGGATGGAGAGGGGAGAAGAGAGGTGGGAACCAAGGGGACAGTCCCACTGTGACCAAACCTCTGTGGAATTAGCATCGGGTTCGACGGGGTGCTTGAAGCCGTTTTATGTAGCTCTTGCAGGGATGGTGGCAGCGATCCAGGCACTGGGATACCCCTCCAGTCCCGTGAGGGCTCTGCCTGCACCCGGGGCTGCCAGGATGCGCCGGGTCCGTGAATTTGGGGGCTGTAGGGAACCCCCACAAAGTGCCAGCTCCCCTATTACAGCCGGTCATTAACGCGACCTTTATTAAACCTGCGTGGCGGCTCAGCCCCGATGTGACCTTACGGCGTTAATTAGCAGGTGCTGAGATGCTCATTAAGCGTCGCTTCCGCTTTGCCGCCGCTGGGCAAACACCGGGAGGGAGGGAATGTTGACTCAAGTTCCCTTCGTCACCAATACTAATGGGCATTACGAAGGCAGAGCGGGAAACGTATGGAAAAAGACCAGGAATGAACAAGTGCGCTGGCACGGGATGCTCCAGCGTCATGCCCGGGCTGTTTTTTCCAGAGCCGTGGCTTTGTCCAGCCGGTGACAGCACCAATATGCTCCTCGGCGCTGCACCCACCTGTTAGAGCCGCGTGCCCGTCGGTCCCCTCCTGCCAACGCCATTCCAATCCCGGGAATGTCATGCCAGGACTTAATCCTGCTTGGCAGTGCCGGGCGGCAGCAGCTTTCACCACCCCCGGGCGAGTTGGGCGTCGCGGTGTAAAGCCGTGCCCAAACCTCGCCGGTCCCTCCTGGCTCAGGGTGGCTCAGGGATGCACTTCACACCACCAGATGAAGCCACTTGCAGCTGGGATGGTGAATCCAACACGAGACTAAATTCTTGGCTTTCATTTGAGGACACAATATGGTTTTTTAAAATGCTGCTCTGGGTCCCTGAGCATCCCCCAGACCAGGCTCGAGGTGTCTCCCCGCCCCTCGCTCCAGGTGACAATATTTCCTTGCAATATTTCCTGCTGGTTGGGTAACTGGATGCCACTGGAAGCACTGGTGTNAAATTCTTGGCTTTCATTTGAGGACACAATATGGTTTTTTAAAATGCTGCTCTGGGTCCCTGAGCATCCCCCAGACCAGGCTCGAGGTGTCTCCCCGCCCCTCGCTCCAGGTGACAATATTTCCTGCTGGTTGGGTAACTGGATGCCACTGGAAGCACTGGTGTGGGTCAGACCCTACCAGGGTGAGGGATGTAGGAGATGATTCCCAAACAGTGGCTTCCTCTGCTCCCAGCAGGGAGGAGCCCATGAATAATAAAAAAAAAATCCTGGGAATTCCCAGCTGGACGAGGCTTTATCACCTTCAAACAGCAGCTCTGGCCTTGGTTGCCTGGTGATGTGAACTCCCACCGTGTGTGTGCTGCCCATGCCAGTTGAAGCTCATTCCACCTCTCCCCAAAATGCTGCTTTTGGATGGGCTGGTGCCACTGGAACGGGTTGGCTGTGTAGGAGGGATGTGTCCTGAACCTCCCAGGTGAGGCTGGACGTTGTGGAGGTGCAGATTGGCTCTGATCCAGACCTGGATCTGCCAGCTTGGGGGTTGCTGGTGCTTCCCAGGGCTGTGGTGGCACCGGCCTCTGGGCATGGGGAGCATTTCTCAGGCAGAAAGGCAGAGAAAGGGATGCTGTGTCCACTGGGCTGCAGGTGGGATGAGCCTCACCCTGAATGGGAATTCTGCTTCTTGGAGTTCTCTTCTGCAGGGAGCTGAGCTGAGCTCCTGGTCAGAAAAAGTGTCTGGTATTGATCACCTGTGATGGCTGTGAACAAACTGGGAACAGCCCTCAGGGCAGTGGGATGGGTTTCAGGAGACAGGAATGAAAGGAGAGCAAGATCAACCTGTCACTGGGTTGGTTATTTGGACTGTTCCACCCCAAATATGAACCAGGGGTGATGCCTCAGTCATCCTTTTGACTTGGGGTGCTCCAGCCTGTCCCTCACTTTGGGATTGTCTCTGACTGCTCCAGGCAGTAGGGGTGGCTCCTTTGGGATCACCAGCCTCATTTCACAGGTGGGAAAATGCAGCCAGAGGGTCCAATCAGCCAGGAATGAACCCAGCCATGGTAACAGAGGGTGTTACACCACATTGGGGCAGAGGATGCTCCTCATCCCCCTCCTCCCAGCCCGGGCTCAGCCAGGCTGGCACAGTGCAGCCCGGCAGGAGGGAGAATGCTGCTCTTGTGATCTATTTTTCCCAGGATCAGACCCTTTATCGGGCTCTTTTGCCTCCAGCCACTAGAGCTGGCAGCCTTTTCCCTGCCCGCAGGCACTGCCTGGCAGCACAGGAGCATGGGGAGCGGCGCTGAGGCGATGTGAACATATGCAAATCAGCCAGCGTGACGCGTATCCTAAGGTGTTAATGAATTTAGAGATGCATGAATAATTATTTGTGAAAAGCACGGCGAGCTGCTGAGGTCACAGATGGCTGGAGAATGACAAAGGCAGCAGCGTTTGGGGGAGGAGGAGGGTCCCGCTGGCACTCCGGGGCCCAGAATGCTCCGGCAGAGCAGGACACGGCGGGAAACCGAAGAGCAAAGGCACAGGATCCCGAAATCCAGCAGGTCAGGCTGTGCTAGATCACAGGGGCTCGGCTGAGGGGCCGGGATGGGGACAGGACGGGCAGTGCAGAAGCAGCAGCTGGTTGCCAGCGTGGCCACTCCTCCCTAACATCCGCATGAACGATCCGAGCGCGGCAATGACATTCCCAGCGCTATTCCGCTGCCAGGTGTGGTGAGGGTGAGAAGAACATCCCAAAGGACGCTGTGGAGGTTGAGCCTGGGATGGACATCTCCCAGGAAGCTCGGAGAAGGCAAATGAGGAAGGAGAGGGGGAATAATGCTGGTACAGGGAGTGGGCAGAGCTGGGGTGAGGTGCTGGGCACTGCCCCCCTGCCCCTGCCAGAGAGGTCTCATCACTGCTCATCAGCAAGAGGAAGTTTTTTGACTTGATCCATCATCTCATTGACAAACTTAGAGCCTTTTATCAGGGATCTGTTCAGCACCTGAAGGCTGGGTGTCCAGTGGCTGGAGGAGATGCCCACGCTGGCTGTTGGACACAGTGAGGAGCAGGATGAGGGAGAGGTCCCTGGGACTCCGAAGAGACAAGAAATTGGGAAGTATTTCCTGGGAATGTCCTTGCAGAGGGCAGATGAGGGTGGGGAGGCTCTGGTCCAGGCAGGGGAGGGGGCTTTGATGCCTTGTCCCTGCAGGTAGCTTGTCCAAGCCAGTGCCAAACCCCCCCAGCAGGACAGCAGAGACCACGGATCATCTCTTCCCACTTCTGAACAGTGCTGATCCAAGGCTGTTATTTCCAACAGCTGTATTTTCAGGAAAAATGCCTGGATTTGGCCAGGAGAGGGGGAGAATCGCCTTCTCCTGGTCCAGCAGCCAGGCTTGTGAGTCTGTCATGTTATATCTGAAAACCCTTGGCTTTGCCACCCTGTTTGCTCTTAAACACTCCCTTTGTACCTGGCTGTGACCAAATCACCTCTCACAGGTTCTGGCTGACAAAGCCAGGAGTTCTGTAACCTCCCCCCAGAAGGCATTTTTAACTGGTTCTCAAACAGAAGTTGCCATTTTTTTCTGCACCATTTCCACCCTGCCAGAATCCTCACTGCAATGTGCCTGGCACAGCTCCCACTGCTCTACTCCTGGCCTCACCAAGGGCACATGCTGATGTGGAATCACCCTCTGAATCTGGCAAATACTCCTGGAAAGCCCCCAGGATATCTTCCAAGATCTTGTGCCTGGCCTCCCATGACCATCCTCTTCATCATTATTCACAATGGTAAATATTGCATGTGAGTGTCCTCTGCTGTGTGTGCTTCCAACCTGGTGCTTATGGCTGGAGTGGCATTTGGGATAATCCCAGACACCCAGACCTGGGCTTTGTGCTGCTGATCACACAGATGATGTACAGAGTCCCATGGAGAAGAGGCTTCTCATTCCCCTTCATCCCAGCAGGTTGCTCCGAACCCAATCCCAGCCTCCTCTGTCCTTCCAGCCTTGCAAATCCCTCCATGGATTTGCTGATTTCTCAGGGCAAATCCCTGCTGGGAATGAAGGGTCTTGCAGAGAACCCTCAGTGGTGCTGGGATAAGGTGCCAGATCTCCACCTCCTCCTGCCTCCTCCTTTAAGGCTCCCTGGCTGTGTAAGTGCTCTGGTAATTCTGGTAATTCCAGCAAGCAATTCCACCCACGCTGCAACACTCAGCCTTCCCTTCCCACTGGGAATTCATGGAACAGCTTTTGCAGGCAGGACATACAAGTCCTGCCCAAAAAATTGAGGGTTAGATGAGGAAAAAAACCACTGAGCAGGCTAGAAATCAGCCTCTGGCCTCTTCAGTCCCTTCTCCCCTTCCCACCTTCTCTTTTCACTCTTCTTTTACAGCCATTTGCCTTTCTTTGCCAGTCTTTTGGCCCCACACCTGTGGATCTGCTCCCAGATGTGTGCACACCCTGGATCTCCCACAGAACCCTCTGGATCTGCTCCCAGATCCACACCCTGGTTCTGCCCATAGAACCCTCTGAGCAGCTCCAGTTAACGATCTCATTATCACCTCGTGCTCCCCCGTTGTGTCTCTCCCTCTGCAGCTCTCCTGGCCTGAGGTGGCAAATTTGCTTTGCAATAAGCCCCGAGGGCAGCCGGGCCCCTCCAATAACCCCCTCCCAACTCTCCCTCCTCGCTCAGCCAGGTTTCACTCGAGGAGTTTTTATGGCAGGAGGATGTGGATCTCCGGAGCAGGATGTTTGGGTCACTGTCTTTGCCGGGAGTGGGGATTACGGGAGGAAGGAACGGTGCCTGGGCTTGTTACCATCAAACACCTGGAGCAATCACTTCGGGAGGGGAAGGAAATCCTTACCATCAGCTGCTTGATGGTCGGGTGCTCCTCTGCCTCCCTGCCCGAGGCCGGCTCCTTGTGCACGATCTCCACGCGGATATCGTTCTTGGCAGAAACCACACCCTTGAGATCTGGGAAAAGAGGGAGATGGAGAAAAGGGTTTAGTCCAAGGCAGTGGTGAAGCATCGGCAGGGAGCTGACTGAGGATGCCTGGCAGCACCAGGGAAAATAAACCTGGCTCAGCAAGTTCATCCAAGAACTAGGGGAGCAATATAACCATAAGGTATGGCCATGTCACCTAAGATTCCTGCTGGGATTCCTTTGGGAGCTTGGTTGGTCTCTGCTACACTCACAGTGCTGTTAACAGGGGCTGGGCTGCAGCAGAACTGCTCCCACAGGTGGTGGGTTCATTATCCAGCCTGCTGATTCATAGGAAATACTGCTCCTGAGGGCAGGACCAGCTCTGCCTGGGTGCTGGGGACCCCTGAGAAAAGCCTTCCCCAGTTTGGGGTGCAGACACACATGGAAAAGGCCAAGCAATGAGCACAGACATGGCCGGGGATGATTTTGTCATCTCCAAGCAGCCTGTCTGCACGCAGAACAGAGAGAAACATTCCTGGAGAGACTCCCTGCCTTCCCTGAAGGTGTCAGGCGTGCTTTGAACAAGCCGTTTTAGCGGAATTAAGCCACAGACGCGGAGCAGCGGGAGCAGAGGCGGCGGCGCAAAGCCGAGATGAAAAGCACACACGGATGCAAATCTGAGCAGCGAGACCTCAACAGCTTTGAAGCTGGGCTCCAGCCTCGGATTTGGCTCTCACCTCCCAGGATGGCTGTGCCAGCCCTCCCGGACCCCAAAACTGCCTCGAACCGCTGGTTTGTCAGATCCACCTCCAGCTGACGGAAGCAGCGGCGCTCTGCCAGGCCAGGGTTGCAGGGATCAGCCCAGCAAAGGGGGGTTTTATCTCTAAACCAAACTGGATGATGCAACCCAGACCAGCTTGAAGCTCTGTGCTTGAATTCATCTCTCTCAGCATCCCCTGCCCTCGATATCTGCAGCCCCCAGACCTCTCCACGTCTCAGGGCACAAGGCAAAAGCTTTTGCTGGGTAGTTACTACAGCTTTTTCTTTTCTAATTTTTTTTTTTCCCTGCTGGGACCACGTTCCTTGTGCCAGAGCCTTTGTCTTTAATCACAAGGAGAAGCTCATCACTGTCTTGCACCTCCTGTCCCAGGAGTGCTCCCCCTTAAATAACTCTGGGCCGTTAAATCACCGAAGATACAACACCAGATGTGCAGTAAAGTCATCTTTTTCTTTTCCAGAGCCTCCAGGCTCAGCGTGTCTGCACCTGGTCCTTTTCTGTTTTTTTATTTCCCCAAAACAAGGCCAGGAATTGCCTCCTCCAGTGCCATTAGCTGTGGTCAGTGGCTGGGTCAGGCAATTCCTTCCCCTGACTTACTGCTGGGTCACTGTGTCCCCTCCACACAACTATTCCCACTGCCTGCACCAGGCTGTTGTTGTAAATGATGCCACAATGCTCCAGTGTTTGTCTTGGGAGAGGAATCTGCAGTCACCCTGGCAGGAAATGAGTCCTTCTCCAAATACCCAAGTGCTCTGTTGGTCCCATCATTCCTGAGCTGATCTCTGTAACACCTCTGCTTATCCCACACCACTAACTGGGATGAAATTCCTTTCAGCCCGGTGTTCCAACCTTCCTGCCACTGGAGACAGTGGCCATAGCATCCAGTTGGCATCAGCACCTCAAAACTGGTGTAAAAGTTCACTTGGCACACTCAAGTCCTCCCCTGCAGGGTTCTGCACCCTGAGTGTCGCTGTGGGGCTGGTTCAGCTGCTGATGCTCCCAGCTCCCCCCAAAAAATGAGGAGAGACCCTGCTTTGGCAGTTCCAAGGGGCTTTTGGAGCCATGTGAGGGGGGACTGAGTGGCCCCACTGCCACCAGCACCCCCTGCATGGATCTCAGGCCAGGGAATCCCACCTGCACCCTGGCTTTGCTGCTGTCCCTGGCTGAGTCTGACTCTCCTCCTCCCCTTTCACTTCGGGGAGGGAGGGAGGTCAGGGCAGGGATCTTTGTTGAGCTCTTGGACAATGTCTTCTTGCTTCCTCTGATCCCAAAGTGAAGTGGCAAAGGAGCCTTGTGGGAAGTGCAGGGACTCATACCCTGATGTGGGAATGCTGCCAACTTCTCCTCAGGGAATCACTGTGGGAGGAGCTGAAGAGCAGCAGCGCAGGGAAGGTGCCCAGACCCAGCAGCTCGTGGTGTATCAAGACCCAAAAGCACTTTCTAAGCAGGACAGCACTGCAAATGTGGCAGAAGAAAGGGACTTCAAACCCTGCCACCGTGTCCCCAGTACCCTCTTCCAAGCACATGTCCTCCCTGCCCTGGCCAGGAAAATGCCTCTTCTTCCCAGTTTATCACTGGGATAAATCACACGAGGCATTTGGGTGCGATGGGGTTGTCCTCTCCTGGCTTTTCCCCATGGAGACCAGCCCATCCCTGAACGCCTCCAGCTTGTGAGGGACTAAATCCTGGCATTTTCACTGTGCCTGGGATCTGTTATTGTGACATTCCCATGAAATTTGTGCGTCCTGGAAAGAGCTCTGCACCACCTGGTTCCATTGGAGGAGAGGGAGCTAATGAACCACACGCTGTCCTTGCTCCAAAGGATGTGCTGTGGGGAAAGCACAGCCCATGGACACGGGAACATGGCTTGGCCCTGCTTCCTTCAGGTGCTGGAATTGTCCATCACTGCCAAATGATCTCCACAACATCAAACTGGCCTGGTCTTGGGTCCTGTCCATCAGCAGTCCTTCCCCAAAAAGCAAGATTAACGAATTCCCCCATTTAATTTGTTAATTCTTGCTAATGGAGGCTGTGAGAGTTCAAAAAAATGGGATAAAACAGGGGAGAGGCGTCATTATTGCTCTGGAAATTAAACACATTTCTGCTGTGGGAGTCTGTGTGTCCGACCCAGATCTGGGAGCAGCCTTGTGTCTCTGATTGCTTTGCAAACCATCAAGGGGGGAAAATAAAAGGAGAAATAAAACAACTGCTTTTTCTGGCACAGACATGGAGAGCTTGGCATCCTGGCATCTGTACCACATGTCTTGGGAGCTCAGAGTCCTACAGAGAATTCCTCCTCTCCCCAGAGGTTTGGGATGCTCCAGACAATCACACTTTTCTCCCTCCCGGTTTGGTGCCTTTTCATGGAACCAACAATTCTTTAATTTCCTGGTGTCCTTTTAATGAGGCCACTCGATGCCACATTGGTTCCCCCTCCTCCTCTACCTCCATCTCTAATGTCACTTTAACTTGTATTCCCACTGCAGCCAGGCTCCAAAACCAACATATCCCATGGAAATCCCTCCACTGGCTGGCATTCCCACCAGGAATATGCACGTTATGTCAGGAAAATTGGAATTAAAAAAGAAGCAGAACCGTGGAGGGTTTTTAAGCACCGGTGTGGCACAGTGAGGATGCTTCTCCCTCTTGGACATCAGGATTTCTCCAGGGGAGGGATTAAGAGGTTTTCTGCATGCCTCCTAAGCTGCCTGTGCTGCTAACAGGGATCAGCACGTTCTTCCACAAATGCTTCCCTTTTCCCACGGGAAAAGGGAACGTTTGCCGTTCGCAGCAAACCCTTGGAAGACCAACAGGAGAAGCAGCTTGTGGTGGTGCTGTGTCAGTAAATTCAGGCTCTGGCTTCTCCCTGACCCACTCAATTCACCCCCTCCCCAGAGTTTTCCCCCAGCCCCTTCCCGAAGAGGGGACACACTTACTCCTCTGGGAGCGGGCGCAGCAGAAGGCGACGATGGTGGCCATCAGCACCAGGAACGCCACGCCGGCCCCCACGGCCACGCCGATGATCACTGCCATGGGCACCGACTCTGCAAGAGGAAGGAGAGGGAGCATGAAGAGGGCTGAAGGTCCCAGAGGTGGCTTTTCCCCCCAGGGACCCACCCCTGGCTACTGGCAAGCGGCTCGGTGAGGAGCCCCGGGAGGGTTTTGGGGCCTCCTTCCCAGCTCCCCCGTCCCTGCTGCCCGTGGGACAGTGCAGTTTGTGCAGCCCTGAGCTCTCTGTGCCTCAGTTTGCCCCAGGAGGGAGAGGAGGGGGCAGCCAGAGGAGCAGGTTAACCACTGCTCTCGTTGACCCTGCAGGTCAACAAATGAGCATCTCCAAAGGATGAAGTGCAGAAGAAGACAATGTGTTAATATTGTTAAGAAAGAGAAATGGCATCCGAGCAGGCTGATGGATGAGTTAACCCAAGAGCCATTGTTCACAGCCCCTGCCAGTATTATATCCCAGTTTCCTGCCTTTTCCCAAGGCTTATCAACTCTTGTCATCCTTCCCAAACTCCTGAGGGTGCCACAAAGACTGGGACAGGAGGGATGGCCCATGCCAGGGCTGAGGCTCTGGGGTAGGATGTGCAGGCAGGGTCTGTGGGAGGCAGAGCTGGACCCTGGGGACATGGGGACGTGTGTGACTCTGCTAAACCAACCTCACAGCTGCACTTCACTGAGCAATACAGGAACCATTTTCCACTTCCCACTGGTGTGGAGCTGGGGTTGGGCACAGATTTCATCCTGGACCTGAGACCACAGATCCTGCCTGTGCCTTTCATCTTTCTTGGGGGGCACACACCCATACTGGTGGGACTGGGGGGAGTATAATTTCACCAGAACCCACTGTGTAGTGAGCAAAGGGTTTCCTCCTTGTTATCTAACCCCAGCTGGGAGCTCTAAAGCCATTTCATGTGAACCTTTAGCAGTGGCCATGGGGCTTCCTGGTTCCTGAGCCCTAATTTGGGAACTGCAGGGTGATAAAATGGTGGTGCTGGTTGAGTTTAGGCTCTTCTGCTTGCACTTGACCTTAAAAAAGCTGATGTTTCTCACTTTCAGGCTTTCTCATGAATTTCCTGCCTGGACCTGCTGGTCCCTTTATATGTCACTTGTCACTCAAGCTGGGTCACTGGTGACTTGGCTCACATGGCACTGAATCCATCACCAAACCCCTGAGAGTGCTCAGCCAGTGAAAAGGCAAGTCCCACCAGTGCTCTGGAGCTCAGGGAGCAGATGCTGGAGCTGGATCCAGCTGCCCTGAGGACCTCACCCTAAAACCAGCATTTTCCAACACTCCAGCTGAGCCATGGCAAGAAGAAACTGGGATTTTCTGAGGCCACCTGCTAGGCAGTGCTCCTGCCAACAGTAGCAGCTCCTTATGGGATTTTTTTTTGGCCTTCACAGGGAAATGTGGACCAAAAGGGTGGAGGAGACAAGAGCCTGGGAACCCTGGGAGGGCTGGCTTGCTCTTGGCTTTGGGGGAGTGGGATCTGCAATGCAGAGCCCAGTGAGAAGTAGGTGGGGATGGGGATGAAGATGATGGAGAATCAGATAGGGAATGGGGTGGGGAAAGCACCCAGGGCTCTCTCCTGGGCTGGGAAAAAAGTAACTGCAAAGGGGCAGTGACAGGAATGGCTGGAATGATAAACTGTGTCCCAAAGGGATGGGCAGACTGAGGAGGAGCAGATTGCTGGCCACATGCTCCTCCAGGAGCCCTGGTCTGGGGCAGGGGATGAGGAAGGCACACAGGCAGCACATCCCACAGCATCTGCTCTAAGATCCATCCAGCCCTGCTCTGGGGCCAATGGAGGCTGGCCAGCACTCTCCCACGATGCTTAAACAAGCTGATGCCTGCAAATAGCCCTGGAAACTTGCACTTCTCCCTCTTTTTCTGTCCCATAATGGCACTTCCTGGGACTTTGGCAGCATTTAAAACATGGCTGTGTAACATCATCTCTCTCTCGGGGTCTGGGGCACAGAAAGTGTTGGTTTGCAGAGTGGGTCAGTGGCAGAGGGGAGCTCTGCTGACCTCTCCAAATTCCCAGTCCTGCCCCAGTCACTGCCCTGCAGCTTCCCTACGCCCCTTCCTGCCCTGCCTGCCCTGCCGGAAAGCTGCCGGGCCAGGAGGAGGATGCCGGGCCCTCAGGTGTGGTAATGGCTGGGGACAATTCACCTTCACGGTCAGCTCATGATTTCCATACCTGCTTGAATACCAGCTCCTGATTTCATTTCCGTACCTGTTTGAAAATAAAGCAAGTGTCCACAGCCTTGCACAGCCCAAGCGCCCACCGCAGCCTTCCTGAGCGCTCAGCCCCCTGCTCCGCTCCGTGCTCCGGCCGCAGGGCTGTCCCCGTGAAGGGGATGGCCTCTGCCACCCTCAGTGTCCCCCTGCCCAGGGCAGGGCTGTCCCCTCGCATGGCCTAGCAGGGATGGTGGGATCTCAGCTCCGAGCCTGCCCGGCCACCCTCCGCTGGGACCCGGCCCTGCCGCCGAGCGCTCCCGCTGACTGGCAGGAGACCTGGAAAAACCACTGGCTCTGTTTGCGTTGGAAGAAGCCCAAGGCTAATTTTAAGGGGTTCATTTAGCTCTGATTTAATCTGGACGCCAACCTTGCCTATAAATCATGGCTTAATGAGAACAATCCACCTGCCTGCCCTGGCATTTAATAAAATAGAGGAGAACTGGAGTTCCTCCAGGAGCTAAGCATTCCTCACACAAGCCGTCTCCCTCCCTTGCTATGGAGAGCCCTGGAAGTGGAAATCCCCTGGCCATCCCCTGGGAATTGCTTTGAGGCCGGGTGGGTAAGCCCAGCCCTGTAAAATGTGCTGGAAGGGTGGCTGGTGGCCGGGATGGAGAGTTGCAGCAGCCCAAACACCTTCACTCCCATCACTGTGGAGCAGTGGGCTCTGCTCAGAGCAGCCATTCCTTTTCTCCAAGGCTATAAATGACCCTCCAGCCCAGGGCAGTGGCATCACCTCATGCTGTGGGACAGGGAACAAGTGGTGCAGGATCATCTTGTGCCCTCCATCTTCAGCAGGACAGTAAAACTGGGAATACCTTATCAAGCAGAGGCAGAGTCCCCCCTCCTGCCCCTCTGCCAGGACCAGGTACCCTAAGGATGCAATCCTACAGCTACAATGGCTGGAGCATTGTCACCATCCTTCCTAATTTCCTCATTTCTTAATTTCCTCTTTGGCATCCCAAGAGCTTTCCTGGGCACCTCCTGCCCGTCACAGCATCTCCCCACTCTCACAGCCCAGCCGGGCGCTAATTCCCGCTGCCCCCAGCAGCCCCCAGCCATGCCCACCTTGCTCCTTGAGCCGGATGATCTCGGTGTCGGAGCCGAAGCTGTTCCAGGCAGTGCAGTTGTAGATGGTTTGGAAGTCGGCCCGGACAATGTTGCTGATGGTCAGTGTGGAGATGACCCCCTCGTCCGTGCTGACCGTCTCCACCGTGTAGCGCCCCGAGGTCCCGGATTCCAGGACGTTCTCCTTCCAGGACCAAGCCTGCCAAGCGAGAGAGGGGTGAGCCAGGGGCACCCTGGGGTGTGCCAGGCACCCACCCTGCCCCGGGGTGCTACTCACAATTCGATCTGGTGGTGGAGTGCTGCGGATGAAGCACTTGATCTGCCCCTTCTGGCCGTGCAAGGCGTGCTGGGTCTGGGTGCTGGAGATGATGGGGGGCCCTGTGGAGAGAGGAGAGGGCTGCTGGCACCCCAGGGGGACTGCTGGGGATGGGGGGTGGTAGTGGAACTACAGAGGGACATTGGGGTCCATCTTTGAGGGGCAGGGGTGGAGCAACAGCTCCATCACCTCCCACAATGGAGAGGGGGCTTTGGGCTCTGCTGAGTTTCTGCAAAGCCCCCACAGATCCCCAGGATCCCTCATCTCAGCTCCCCATCCCTGGTGTAAATTACCCTGTCCCCTTTTCTGTGGTGAACCTGGCCCCTGAGAAGGGCTGTTTGGTCCAGAAGCAAAGCAGGATCCCATCCCACCTAGTTCCTCTTCTGTGCTCTCCCAGATTCCTTAGGCAACCACCCCCAGAGGTTTCAGGAAGTGGTAGGAGGGCAGAGGAGGCACAGCTGGTACCTTCAGGGCACTCTCAGTGACCTGCACTCAGCCTGCTCAATGTGGTGGAAAACCTTGTCCCCCGTTTGGATTTCTGAGCAATATGAGGCCAAACACCACCTGAGCCAGCTTGGGATAGGAAATGTCCTTGTCCTGCTTTGGTGGACATCCTGGGATTAGGGGAAAAGGGGTGGGACAGTCGATCCTGGCTTGGTGGGATCGGCGTGTCCCTCACTCTCCAACAGCCCTGCAGGGGAGACCCCAAGGGAGCGACACAAGAGCTGGGATCCTAATTGCTGTTTGATAACCTCCTTAATTAAAGCAGATTTGCATTTCCATGAGTGGCTTGCTGCTGGCAGAAGAGAAAACAGCACCAAGCTGGGCTGCAGGGCAGGGAGAGGGGGCGGGCAGGGGCTGGCAGATCTTCCCCGGCCCCAGCTCAGGAATTTTGGGTGTTCATTCCAGGGTTTCACTCCTAGTTTGGAGTCTGTCTCTGTGTTTCTCAGAAAATACAGCCTTGTGGATTTTTTCCCATTCTTCCCCCATGGGCTTTTCCCATTTTCCTGACCTGCAACCAATGTGTTCCTTTAAGAAAAGTCTCCGGGGTTTGGGGCGAAGTGGGGAGAAATATTCACCTGGGTATTCCTGACTGATTCTTATTCCAATCACCCATTTATGAATTTCCAGAATACACAAAAATGTACCATAAACCACTAAATCCTTCCCTCTGGTGCATTCACACATACAGCTGCCTATTGGAATTATCCCAGTAACCCCTTCCTGCACCAAACTTGCACACTCCCCCCACACACTTCCTACTGAGACACAGCCCTGTCCCTCCTTCCCTGACTGTTCCAAGGGGAGATGGATGGAAAACGAGCTCAGTGAAGCACAATTCACTGACCAGGGATCATGGTTCTGGCAGTTCAGGGAATTACTGCTGGAAGCATCAGGAATAGCAGGAGCTGGGCGTGAAGGTCAGGACTTGTTTTGATGTAATGGGCACAGCTGTACATCAGTGGAAACTTTTGTGCCCCTTTTGATCATAGATGACAAAACCCCCCCTACTCTTCGTTATGTTTTTCTGCCTAAATGCTCAAGATGTTGGTCTG
Organism: Pachyramphus minor; assembly: GCA_013397135.1. Lineage (NCBI taxonomy): Eukaryota > Metazoa > Chordata > Aves > Passeriformes > Tyrannidae > Pachyramphus > Pachyramphus minor. The sequence continues at coordinate 36,987 of VYXB01005130.1, read as the reverse complement.
GGTGTGATCCCAAGGTGTGAATTCTCCTTTATCCATTGCTGACAGCCCAGCTTTCCCCAGGGTCTCAGTGGGGGCGGGTTGAATCCTTGCTTTGCCTCATGGTCATCGGGCATCAGATCCCGTGGTCAGTGATGCTCTTGCTCACGTGATGATCCCAAAGCCATTAAAGATCTCGCCTCTGTAGGCGAGAGCAGTGATAGGATGTGAAGGCCAGGCCTAAATAATAATAATCAAAAGAACCATCTCCTTTCCATTTCAATGGTTGTATGTTATGAATTCTGGAAGTGCTCCAAGACTGGGTGACGCTAGAGAAAAATGGCTTAATAATCATTAAAAGGATCATTTTCCCCAAGGCGAGTGGATTTTAAATGGCACAAATGCCAATGGCTTCGGGTTTTATTATTGCTTCAGGAGTTCAGAGTCGAAGGCTTATCATCATGATAATAGTGGATGACTAAAGACCATTTGCAAGATGAACATGCCCAGAAATAATAGCACGAAGTTGCAGCCTCTTCGCATTTGCGGCCAGCGTTTGATTCTCCACCAGGCTCTGGCTCCTTGTGAAAGCTGCCAATCTCCAGCCTGGCATTCAGCACCGAGTGTGAGACAGCCCACAGGCAGGGAAGAGGCTCGAAGCAATGTTGCTATGGATATAAATGATGGAGCTATTGGGGGAGGTTATTTTTAGCACGTCGGTCCCAATTTATTTGTGCGGTCCTGGCGGCTCGCACAAAAGGGGAGGCTGGAGCAGGAGCCTTCAGGAATGAAAGGATGGCCTCAGCTCCAGTCTGCTTGAGTCCATCTGAACCTTTCCTCCCAAGCACAGAATGGTTTGGCAGGAGGGTTTGGTTTAACTCCTTGTTTCCTGCAGAAGCCCTGGGCTGGCTGGTGCTGCCCAATATTGCAAAGCACCATCATAGAATGGTTTGGGTTGGAAGGGACCTTAAAGCTCATCTCATTCCACGCCCCTGCCACAGACAGGGACACCTTCCACTAGACCAAATTGCTCCAAACTTGCTCAACCTGGCCTTGGACACTTCCAGGGATCCAGGGGCAGCCACAGCTGCTCTGGGCAACCTGTGCCAGGGCCTCCCCACCCTCAGAGCCAAGAATTCCTTCCCAATATCCCATCTAACCCTACCCTCTGGCAGTGGGAAGCCATTCCCTGTGTCCTGTCCCTCCATCCCTTATCCCCAGTCCCTCTCCAGCTCTCCTGGAGCCCCTTCAGGCCCTGCAAGGGGCTCTCAGGTCTCCCTGGAGCCTTCTCTTCTCCAGGTGAACCCCCCCAGCTCTCCCAGCCTGGCTCCAGAGTAGAGGGGCTCCAGCCCTTGGAGCATCTCCGTGGCCTCCTCTGGGCTCGCTCCAGCAGCTCCATGTCCATGTCCTGACACCACGACGTGCTCCTGACCAAGCAGGGTGGCAGGTCAGCCCTGCCCTGCTCCCAGCTCTTGGACACGCTCAGCTTCCTTGCTGGAGTGAATCCCAGGCCAGTTACATCCTGGATTAGCCCCCTGGAGTTGTCCAGCCCTTCTGACAAACCTCTTGGTGCTCAGCAGCCCGGACAGACGGACGGTACCGCTGGGGATCTGTCTGTGAAGGGGATCTTGGGGGGCTTCTCCTGCTGGGTGGGAGCTGTGACCAGGCTGGGTGCAGTCAGGAGCATTGAGAGGCTTTGCTATAAATCCAACTGCTGCTGATTTATGATGGCACCAAGTTCCTCCCTTCCCTCGTGCCTCTGCTGCTCCGGCCCTGCCAAATGCTGCCGCTTTGCATAATCCTCCTTCCCACCAACCAGACTCTGAATCCTATCTGCCTCCTGCAGGCTGGTGGCCTTGGCTCTGGCACAGGGATGGGCTGCTCTGTACCCACAGACCTGGCTGGCAAGGCTGGGTGGGGAGGGCAGGAGGATGTTCTTCCACCTCAGCATCCTAGTGCCACGATTTCAGATAATTTTGGGAGCAGATGGGCTGGTGCAGGTGGGACTGCAGGCTCAGGCTGGGTCGGATGATCCCTCAGTCGGGGTCTCTGTTCTCTGAGGGAAGGATCAGCCCCTCCAAAGCCCATGTGCCCCCATCAGGGTCTGTGCAACCAGCCCAGAACAGACACTTCTAAATGCCTCATTTTCCTGTGACGAATCCCAGCCCACGGAGAGAGGCACCAAGACAATTGTATCACCCTCTGGATTTAAAAGCACTTCAGAATATGAGGCATTCAACTTCCCTCTCGAATTACAGCAGAACAGGCTTCCAGCAGAATCCATTAGCTGGATTAGACACAGCGTGCCGTGCTCCAGAGCCGGAATGCTGCTCCAGGGGCAGGACAGGCTGCCAAGCCCCGGTGTTTGGTGATGTCACACTGGGATATGCTGCTCTGGGGCTTGATTCTCCTCACCTGGGGGGCCAGGACACCATCCTGACCTGACTTCTCCTTTGGTCCAATGCCTGTGATGGGATGTCCCAACACCTTTGGGGTGCACCAAGCCCCCAGCAGCACATCCCATGGGATGGGATACTGGGAGCTGAGCAGTGAACCCCACGCACGGATTTCATTTGCTCCTCCTCAGCTCTGCCGGGTGTGAGCTGCAAAGCTCTGGAAAGCAGCTTTTTCTGAATTCCCAGAGCCTGCAGAACCCTCTGCTCTGCATTCAAGGTGTCAGGGAAGGAGCAGGTTCTTTGTTTGTGCTAATTTGTTACTTTGTTTTCCATGAGCTCATTTAACTGTAATTAAAGCCCAGCAGCCGCCGGGGAAGGAGGATTCAGGCGCGGAGGAGCTGAGTCGGAGACGAGGGAGTGGTTGGTTTCCAGTCCCCTGCTGTGTTGTCCTTGGCTTCTCTTTCAAGGATTATAGAATCCTGGAATGGTTTGGGTGGGAAGTGACCTCTAAAAGTCATCCAGTCGAAGCCCCGTGCTGTGAGCAGGGACATCTTCAAGCAGATCAGGTTGCTCAGAGCCCTGTCCAGCCTATCCGTGAGTGTTTCCAGGTTGGGGCATCCACCCATCTGCATTATCTGTGTTTGAAATTAATTCTTGTTGCTGCCTGGGCTGCCTCCTGCTTGTTTCCTTCTCTTGTGACAGCGAGTGGGGACTGAAACCTGCTGGTTTGTCATGCAGGTGAGAGACAAAGCAAAATTCAGCCTCTGTTTACACCATTTGCAGCCCACCTGGCTCTTTCCCTGCCATGTTTAGGCTGAAATTTTTTAGCAGCAGCTGCAGGGTCCTGGCCAGGGCATCATTAAATTCCAGAGCTCTGGGTGTGTGTCTGGGGCACATCCTGACACTGTGGTGGGTGAGTCCCAAGCAGCCGTGGAAGTATCTTCCCCAGTATCCTCCTGGGAATCCTCCTAGATATTCTCCCAGGGATGCTCACAGGAATTCTCCCAGGGATGCTCACAGGGATCCTCATGTGGCTTGGACAGTGATTAGGCTGCTGGTCTCAGCTCCAGGCTCAATTCCCAGCTTTCCAGCTGAACAACAGAGACAACAGTGCTCTCCGACCTTGTGAGGGTTTTGCAAGATTAATCTATTAAAGATTTAAAGATGCCAGCTCCCAGCTACTCAATAAACCCCTGTTGGTAATCAGGAACCACGTGGGGCCGAGCTAACCTTGGGGTTTTTTTTGCTTTAACTCGTGAATCTCCAGGAGAATAAACACAAAACCCACTTTACTCCTATTGCCCTCCCTCCCTGCTCCGAAAGGAAATATCTGAGGGGATATTTTGGCAGCAGGAGGAGGGACTGGCCACAGGGAAGCAGAGGTACCGTTGACGGTGAGCGTCACCTCCCGCTCGCCCGCGCCCACCCGCGGCACCACGGCCCTGCACACGTATTTCCCGGCGTCCTCCTGGCGCACAGACTTCAGGGTCAGCTTGTTCTCATTGCTCAGGACCTGCAAGAGAGGAGGGGGCTGCTTTCAGGGGGAGATGAGAAGGTACAAGAGACCCGAGTTACGAGAGATGTGTGTTACCAGAGCCCCAAGTCTGACACGGCGTGGAAATATCACTGGCTGCTGTTGACCAAGGAATAAAGAAGCATCACAGCGTGGGGTTTTTTGGATTATAAATCCCATTCCTATTCATCTGAGTTTTACAAACTGTAGTTTTACAAGAAGTTTTTGAAGTACAAGAGAAAAATATTGGTGGCTGCAGTGCCAGAGAAACCCTGGAGAGAATCACACTTGCATCTCCACATTTCGCAGGTGCAAGGGAAGCTGCCGGGATTGACTTGGGGATTTCAAGCCCAGAAGTGGTGGGAGAGGTGGCAGACGCCTGGGAATTGTGTCTGGACAGCCAGGGAAATCTCAGCTGGCTTTGGCAAGCCCCTCTATAGACTGGCTGCAATGTGTCTGCTCTCCCCCTGCCCCCACTGTGCAGTGAGCAGCTTTATTAAACCTGGGAAATCGCAGCAGCCGAGGGACATGGCTGAGGGTCTCAGCAGGATCCTGGCACTGCTGGTATTTAAAACACCATGGCAGGTCTAAAACAAGGAGTGGAATGCCTGGGAGAAAACTCCTACAGTTGCCCTTGTCTCTCTCCCCAGGGCTCTGCAGGCCACAGCCCATCACCTCTCGTGCCTCCAGTGCCCACTGTGATGGGTTTCACATCTCAGCCCTCCCTGAGCTCCTCACAGTGGCTTTGCTCAGCCCTCATTGTGTGTGAAGAGGGGTCAGAGCAGGTCCTACTTCCCTGGGCCAACTGAGCTGTGATTTCCATTGGCAAAGCTCTGTATGCTTTTCAGGACAAAAGAGAGGTGGAGAAGTCTGCTGGGACAGATCCAGGCTGCCCTGACTCAAACAGGCTCCAGCCCACAGTGGGGAGAGCCAGGGGGGATGCACCAGGATGTGAGCTCCCAGATTTGGGAGCCAGAAAGGACTGTCCCAGGAAGGATCATCCCAGAAAGGACCATCACAAAAATGATTATCCCCAAAAAGACCATCACAAAAAGGACTGTCGCAGGGAAGTCCATCCCAGAAAGGACCATACCAGAGTGGATCATTCCAGAAAGGACCATCCCAGGAAGGTCCATCCCAGAAGGAGCTGCCTGCAGGTGGATTGCAGAACCATTACCCATCAGTGAGATGTTAAGCACTGCTCTGGTCAGGGTTCAACCCTTACACCCATCATCATGGGAATCGATTCTCGCTTGGGACTCCTTGGCATTCAGAGGAGCCAGCATCCAGCCAGGAGCTCCCAGACCGTGTGTTCTGCTCCATGGGAAGCATCCTGCAGCCCCCCCATGCCCTGAGCATCCCCCACCTCCCTGCAGCAGCTCTTACCACGCCCGAGCCTCGCTTCATCCACACAATGGTGAGCGAGGGGTTCCCAGTCCAGGCACAGTTGAAGACGGCGTCCGAGCCCAGGTCGACCAGGAGGGACTGTGGTTCTGTTGCCATCCTGGGCCCAACTGCACAGAGGAGACCAGGGTTACTGCCAGGGCTGGGTTGTGCCAGCCAGAAACCCTCACACCAGAGGGCTCAGGGGGAGGTCTTGCTGGGCCTATGGGCCAGGTGCTGCTGCAGCCTCAGAGGGACCAGCTCCCCTGGGACCACCCTGTGAGCTCATAAGCAAATCAGGGGTCCCACCACTGGAGCATTTACAGAGTCTGAGCAGAGCAGGAGAGCCCAGCAAGTCCTGGTCGCCCTGGACATGTCAGACCATGTCCCCTTTTGAATGACTGAGCAGCTCTGCTCACCCTGGGAATGTGGACTCAGAGTACTTACAGTAGACATCCACAGTCCTGCTGATGTTTGTGCTGCCCAGGGCGTTGGTGACCTCACAGGAGACGGGCTCAAAGAAGAAGGTGTGATCCACAATGGTTTCATAGAAGTCACCAGAGGCTTCCTTTATAACCTGGCCTTTTTTGGCCCACCTGTTGGAGGAAGCAGAGCATTGTCATGGTGCTGCTGGTTTGTGTCTCTTGTCATCTCCATGTGTGTACAGGCTGCAGAGCTGGGGGCACAGGGTGCCCTTGACTTCAGGAGGGGCATGAATGTGTCCTCAGCATTGTCCCCTTCCCTGGGGATGTAGGGATGTGGGGATTGCAGCCGCAGGTTTTGGAGAGGGGCCATCAAAGCCATGTGTACGTATATCCCCACTGAGACCCTTCCAAAGTTGCTGTTTCCCTGTTTCATTGGGAATGCACCTCATTCCTTAGAACTGTGAAAACCTCAGTGATGGGAGGGATGGGACATGGAAGGTCTCTGCTGATGGGGAATCACAGTCCCTTCCTGAACACTTGCCAACAACATCCTTCCACGTCAAAACCACTAAAAACCTTTTCAACTGCCCCCCCCCCTTTTACCCTTTTCTTCCTTTACTTTTTTTTCCCCAATCAAAGAGAACTTTATCCCTTTAAGGCAGCTGAAATAACATTCCCCCGAAAAGCCAAGCTGGCATTTGCAACACTGCGACTTGCAAATTGTCTTGGAGAACAAGCTGTCAACTCAGCACTTGAATTAAGCCGCTGTTTGCCAAACAATGAGCAAATGTGACCTAATGGGCCACCATTTGGCAACCTGCCACTCGGGGAACGGGTGGGAAAGGCAGGAGATGCTGTCAGGCAGTGTGAAAATCCAGCCACTCTTTAGGGGAAGGGAAAGAAAGCCTGGGGAAAAACATATAATAACCCCCCTCCCCCCCGAACAAGTGACAGGTAAATTGGAAGAAACAGGGTTTCCCTGAGGATTCTTTGCCATGTTGTCTTGGGGCTGCCCTCCTCTGGTTGTGCTGGATGGGTTGGGAAAGATGCACCCCTGGGAGATGGGCTCTGGAGAGAGGAAGGAGCATGGAGGCTGCTTCCCACGTGGCGTCCGTGGGGTGGTTTTGGGAAAGCTGTTCCCTCAAGGGGAAAGGCATCTGCTCTCAGTCCTCCCACGGGTCTCCTGCTGCTCTCTGCTCACTCCCATTGCTCTGCTGTGGGTCCCCACTGCTTCAGTGCTGCCCCAAAGGCACCAAGGGCAACTGGAGCTGCAGGGAGCTCCTGCTGAGGCTCTGCAGGCACAGAAGTGCCTCGGTGGGGCTGGAGCAAGAGTGAAATGCTGGTCCATGGCAGTCCCTGAGTGCTGCCAGAGCCTCAAGCACCTGTTAATGTGCCTCTCAGTGACCCCTGACAGCTCCGAACAGCCTCACCCCCCTGACGACACGGCGTTCTGGGATCTGCTCCTGGGCAGATGGAAGTGATTTGTATACATTGACCTGCCCTCACATTCCATTTATCTTTGCACCTCTAACAGATGCTGACTGGCCCCTTCAGCTTCCCTCCCCTCCCCTCCTCCTGCCCGGCCTCCCCCTTCAGTAATTAATCAGGAGATGCCGGTTTTATTGCTAGGGCTGCGCTTCGTGTGTTAATGAGGGAGGTTCCCTATGGAAAAAAAGACCAAACAGCACAAGCGACGCCTTCCAGGTGCTGCTCCAAAGGTCTGCGTGGTCAGTGATGCTTTGGTGACGCCTTTCTCCTCCCAGAGGGAACTGCAACCCAAGCCAAGCAGCTTGTGAGGGGTCAGCCAGCAGGGCTGATCTCAGCGTCCCGCTTCCCTGCTTCCCGATGGGATCTGCCTCGCCCTGCTGCCCCCCTGCCGCAGGAACGCTGCTGCCCATCGTGGAGAGCATCTGCCAGCGCTGCAGCAGCGGCTTGTTCCTCAGGGATGGGGCAGGAGAGGGATGGAGGGATCGGACAGAGCTCTGAGGTCTTGTCCCTGAAGCTTTGCATGGCTTGCGGGATGGAGAGGACACAGGTTCTTGTCGTCTCCTGTTTGGTTTGCTGGTCACAAAGGCCTGAATTCACATTTCAGGAACTTCTGATGAATGAAAGCAAGGCAGGAGGGAAGGCAGAATGCTAGAGGGACAGGGAAATTCCAACTAGTGAACACTGAAATGCCCTGTGCTCTTTGCCAGAAACATTTCTGCTCCTTTAAGTCCTTTTACAATTTTGTCCCCATAGAGGCTCCCAGCCATGAGCAAATTTCCAGCCTCTGAAGGGTGTTGTTCTGCTCCTCAGGTGCTCGAGGGAGACACCAGGTATGTGAGGCCATTTCCTTGCAGTGCTCAGTGGGATGGGGTGCAGCACCAAACCCTTGGGAGAATCCAGAGCTTCACTTGCGCCGGGCACTTCCCCGGTGTGGATTTGCACAAATCCACCTTCCCTGCTCTGCAAAAGACATGGAGGAGGCATCAAGATGAGGATAAAATGACTTTTGGGCTCTCTGGATCACGTCCTTGCACCTGCCTGCAGCTCCTCCTCCCAGCACAGACATGGAGGGCACCGGGAATTGGAACTGGATGGAGCAGCTGTATTTGAGCTGGGCAGACTTCAGCTGAGATCTTCCTGGACGTTGCAAAACTGAGGCCAAGGTTTCCAAGAGCTGTTTGACATTGCATCTGCGTGGGAAAGCACCCCCCAAACAACCGTGGCACGGTGCTTTATGGCTTGTTCAAAACCCATCGCTTCCGCAAAACTGGATTTCCCGAGCGCGGAGATGTGTCACAAACAGCAATTTTTTGTGCTTCAGCAGAGATCAAGGTTCTTGCTCCTGTTTTCCGTGGCTTAACACGGCTAAATCAATGTGGCTGAACGACCAGTATGGATCTTTTATATTGTCAAATTGGTTTTTAATAACAGCAGCTGATAACCCTCTTGTAAAGCTTCCCGTGATGGGCTCGTGGACAGCCAGAGGGCAACTTACTCAGGGTTTTAACGAGCCCATTACGTGTCTTACTCACCTATTAACCCTTCAGTAATTATTTATAAACAGAATCTGAATAAAACAGGGCAGAGAAGATGGGAGGAGGCTCCAGCAGCCCCATCCATCATCTCCTGGCTCTTCATGATTTCTTCCTCGTGTCTCACAGGCCGTGTTGCACCAAGCCTGGCTCCCAGCCAGGGCTCCTTGTCCACCCTGGAGAGCAGGGACTCCTTTCATTTATATTGTTCCCTTGAAGGTATTTATAGATTGCAAACATGCCTCCCAGGGTCTTTTCCAGACTATATAAATTTACCTCCTCTACTCTCTCCCCTCTTGGCTGTGAAGTGACCTGTTCCTGTTTGCTGCTGGTTTTCTTCCTAAGCCAGACCTCCCTGCAGGGATAGGTCTGGGCAGGGTGGGCTCCTCCTGCCTCAGGACAGGGGTGAGGGTGTGTCTGTGGTGATCCTGCCCGCAGGGCCTGTTCCTGTGACTCCCTGGGCAACCTGTGCCAGGGCCTCACCACCCTCCCAGCCAAGAATTCCTCCCCAGTATCCCATCTATCCCTGCCCTCTGGCAGTGGGAAGCCATTCCCTGTGTGCTGTCCCTCCAGGCCCTTGTCCCAGGTCCCTCTCCAGCTGTCTTGGAGCCCCCTTAGGCACTGGAAGGGGCTCTAAGGTCTCCCTGGAGCCTTCCCTTTTCAGGCTGAACACCCCCAGCTCTCCCAGCCTGTCCCCATAACAGAGATGTGCACATTTTCTCTTCCTTTCTCTTCACCAAGCACCATCTCAGCCTGTTTTCCCAGGTGGGCATTTCTTCCCCTCTTGGCTGAGCTTCATTTTGTTTTTTCCTTTCCCATATTTCTAACATGCCTTTGTTTTCCTCTGGCCTCTCTGAGGGAGTACCTGGTGCCTCCCAATTCAGTATCTCCCGCAAATTGAATCTGCTCGGGTGATGGAGGAAAACAAATTTCAACCGGGAAAGAGATATTTTGATCCAAGTTTCAAAGGGGTTATTACAGACAGCACTGAAAAGCTGGTGATTAAAGAGTGAACAAAAAATAGAATACCTACACTGAAGAGGAAGGGGGGGACTTTTCTAAGGAGACATTCTTCAGGGAAATAGCATTTTTCTGACTCCATCGATCGCTTGCCAGCTAAGAGTACATGCAAGCAAATAAGGACGGACAGTTTGGGATTTGTCAGCTCCCAGGCAATGCCTGGGTTTTGGTTTGGTTTCCATTTGTCAATGCTTTTTTTCCTCTTCTGCTCTGGTTTCCAAAGGAAACCTGCCAAACCCCAGGATGATGCATCCCTGCTTCCTCCCAGGCTCTCAGTGGGATAGTCTGCCAGGTCTCCTTCTGCATGAGGGGTTTTATCCAGCAGCTCCATCCCTTTTTTCCCCAGAACCCTGTTTCTGGCTGGGCTTCCAGGCTGGTGGAGCCCACCAAGAGCGCACCACAGTCAGAGCAAGAGCACAACAAGCCCTACAGAGCCTCATCCTCCTGAGCTCAGCCTGACAAATACATCCCTCTGGCTCTGCTCCACAGACTTGGAATTCTTCAACACACAGCCAGCCTGAACAAGGCATTAACTTCCCAGCCCTGGGAAGGCTGTAGGGCTCTCCAAAGTCTTCTTTAGACAGGTCTTCATCAGGCCATAGCTCCTCCCAGAAGCAGCACAGGAACTACTGGAGGACAACATGGGATTGCTGGGGCTCTCTGGACTCTGCACAGATCCATCCTACAGACTCCCAAGAAGGATTTTGGGAGCTGCCAGCAGGGGGGGTGTGCTCCTTGAACCAGCACTCCCGGCGGAGCGGCTGCTCTGGTGGTGTTATAACCCGGGGAAGTGGAGTGTGTCGTCGTTTTTAATTAACAATTCAAAATAAAGTGGTCGCTTGCCACATAAATTGTGTTTACTAAGAATTACTTAAAATGGATAAATATTTTCTTGGACGCATTTTAATTGCTTAATAAAAGTACCAAGAACACCCACAAATACCTTAAATAAATACATGGCTCGAGGAATGAATTAATTAACATTTCGTTCCTGGGAAGGGCTATTAATTGCTAGCAATTGCTCAGAGAATGGGTTTCTTTGCTTTACTGCCAGCAGTACCTTCAGTTCCTAGTGTGTGATGTGCCAGTCCCCTCTCATCCCCACATGTGACAGCTGCCAGTGGGATGCTGTGGGCACCACCCCGTTTTCCCCCTTGGATCCATCCCCCCATGGAAGGAGCTGATGGTGCAGGATGGTGGGTGGATGGGGGTGATGTGCTGGCACATCTTGGAGGCCCGAGGTGGACAGGGACAGTGGATGGCTCATGCTGGCATCTCCAGTGAGTGATGGAGTGAGGTGCAGAGCCCGAGCGGCGTCACCCACCCCCCTGCCCGGCTCCGGCGTGATGCATCGCCCAAATTATTTCTTTATTAAGGGTAAATTTTCATAATGGTGATGTATGGGGGTTATTCCTCTTCTCCTGCCTGCTCCCTCCCTAATGAAGACGTGTGGGCCCTCCGTGGCTCCTCAGTGGCTCAGCTGCCGTCCTCCCTCCGCGTGTTCATTCATCAGCAGCACAGGCAATGGGTGATTTTCTCCACCACCCCAATTACAAGGCTGGGGCTTCCACCTTGGGTTAAATGGAGTCCAGGAGGGCAGAGCTGATGGTTGGAGCACAGGGGCTGGGATGGTCACAGAGCCTTCGAACTGTTTGGGTTGGAAAGGGCCCCTCAGATCATTGAGTCCAATGCTAACCCAGCACAGCCAAGGCCGCCAATAAACCATGTCCCCAAACACCATATCCATACATTTTTAAACACTTCCAGGGATGGCGACCCCACCACTACCCTGGGAAGCCTGTGACAGTGACTGACAACCCTTTCTATGAAGAAATTTTCCTAATATCCAATCTAAACCT